>JANAVB010005315.1:0-46838 GCA_029216955.1 Iris pallida | reverse complement strand
TGGGGGTTTAAATAATTAGGGCCTGGTTCAGGACGGTTCATAGACCTGTCAATTGGGCTGGGCCGGTCCAGCACGACACGAGTCCGGCCCGAAAAATTGGTCCATGGATCGGTCCGGTCCGATTAATCGTGAGCCCAAGCCGGCCCGGCTCCGTATATTGGGTCGTGCCGGGCCCGTATATTAGCCCATAATATAGACCACGTCCGGCCCGGTCCAAGGTCGGCCCGAAGTCCGACCGGTTGCAACATCCCCGCACAATCTCTTTGATTTGTCCAAAAATATGTACACAGCAAACACTCTGCCCTCAAAATATAGTGTAGTAGTGGATTGAATTGAAATGAATGTTTGAACTGAATTGAATTGAAATTCAATTCAATTCATTTCAATATATTAGTTGCAAGTTGCTGCTGCAACAACAACATACATGAATGCATCCATACATCAGCTTAGTTAGAGCTGTAGTTGGTTGCCATCAGCTATAAGCTTCACCGTACATGTCTCACTTTTGGTCACTTATATATGGCCAACCATGTATTGATTGATCAATAAAATAAAAATCGATTAATGATTATGTATATATTGAACTGAACTGAATTAAAATAATGGCCTCCAGTGCGATCCGGCCCGGCCCGGCCCATCATGACCCGAAGCCCACCGTGCCATGGGTCATATGTCGGGCTGAGCTTAAAATTTTCATCCATAGTCCGGTCCGGCTCGGCCCGCTACAGTTCATGGGCTCAAGAGGTCCAGCCTGAGCCCGGCCCGGCCCACTCAAATTCGTGCCGGCCCGGCCCACTTGATAGCTCTAACGGTTCAATGGCTGGCAAATGCAATTTTCGATACTGAGAGCAGATTTTGCGTTTATTTGGAGCTCAAATGTAAGCGATTGGCCGGCGTGGCTAGCATTCTATAGACCGACTTGGTCAAATCTGGGCTGGCTGGGCCGGTCCAGGTCCGGTCAAAGCTCATGATCGATTCCGTCTACAAGTCCATATATATATATATATATATATATATATATATATATATATATATATATAGCATCTCCAACCCTATTGTCTTGTTAAGTGTTGTGAGTCTTAGGTGGCTCCTATGTGGCATGAGCCACAAGACAATGTCTTGTTTATGTGGCAAAATTATATCTCAAAAGACAATGAGATAGAAAAGCTCTCTCCAATGCAAAAGTATTGAGGAGACAATAAAAATTATTTTTTCCAACTTCCAAGACAACTTTTAAGACAACTACTCATCTTCTTTCTTTTTTCTAATATTTTTTATTCATAATTGATGACATGGAAGATAAGACATTGTCAAGTGCATTGTCTAGAACAAGACAATCAACTTCACAATGTCTTCTTTAATTTTTGCCACATAAGCTTCACAATTGACTTGACAATTGCATTGGAGAAGAACTTTTGAATAAAATTTTGTCATTCCTATGTGGCAACAACTTTTTTCCAAAGTCACAATAGGGTTGGAGATGCTCTAAGGCCTCGTTTGGTTACCGGAATTGAGCTTGGGAAAGGAAAGTGATTCCTTTCCTATGTTTGGAAGCCAAAGGAAAGTTGTTGGAAAGGAAAAATGATTCCCAAGAGGTAGGAAAATAGGGGGGAAAGTGGTTTCTCCCATTTATCTAAGGTACTGTTTGGGAAGGGTGGAAAATGGAGGAAGGAAAAAGTTGAGGGGAAAGTGAGAGAAATTTTTTAAATGATGGTGTTTGGAAAGGAGGAGAAAAAATGGGGGAGGAAAATTTGAGAGGAAAAAGTATGTGGGTCCCACCAAAAATTTTTCCTTCCAAAAGTTAATATTAAATCATCATTTGAGAATACCAAGGAGGAAATAGTAATTATACCTCTATCCATAAACAAATAAAAAATTATTTTTAAACTTTTCCTTCCCCTACTTTTTGTTCATCCAAACAAAGGAAGGGAAAATTAACTTTACTTTCATTTACTCTCCTCCATTTTCCTTCCCCTCAAATTTTCCTCTCCCTCCCCACAAATGTTCCCAAACACAGTGTAAGGAATCACTTTCCTTCCAACTTTCCCGCATTTATTACAAAAAGTTTTGACCAAAATATCCATGTTCATAATATTATTTACCATTTTTATCCATAATATCTTTTAGACAAAAATATTTCTAAGTAATAATTATTTTTATTAGCACGAGGGTATTTTTGAAAAATTGACTTGATTTTGTTTCCTTTCCTTACAAACACCAAACACTATAATGGAAATTAAAGATATATTCCGGCTATAATCCCGATCTTTCCAAACACCGGAAAGGAAAGTTTATAGGAATTATAATTTCCTAAAGGAAAGGAAATACCAAGGAATTAGTTTCCTTTCATTTCCATTCCGCGAACCAAACGAGGCCTAAGAGCATCTCCAACCCACTGTGAGTTTGAAAAAAATGGTTGTCACATAGGAATCACCGCTTCTTATTTCAAAATCTTTTTCCAATGCAAATGTGAAATAAATTGTGAAGTTGACATGGCAATGACATGTCAAAGACAATATGAAGTTGGTTGTCTAGATCTAGACAATAGACTTCACAATGCTTTACTTCCACATCATCAATTATGAAAAATATTTATAAAAAAAGGAAGAAGTGGAAAAGTTGTCTTGGAAGTTGGAAAGAAAATAATTTTATTGTCTTCTCAAACTTTTGCATTGAGAATACTTTTTTATCTCATTTCTTGTGTGAATAGTATCTTGCCACATAGGAAAGACATTGTCTTGTGCCTCATGTCATATAAAAATCACAAAAAAACAAGATAGTAGGGTTGGAGATGCTCTAAACTCTTTTAATTTTGTACATTTAACTTGTATTTTTTCTACCAACAAATAATTGAAGTGTTGCTAGTATCAATATTTAAATGCCATGCACTCAGCTTTTACTTTCATATGATACATACTATTGATCAGGTACGAAACATTTTTTTTACTATAAAAAATTATGTAGTTACCGAATTTTTTTTAACATGGTTCAATAACTTTCGTGTTCGGCCCCTGTCCAACTCGAGTCCTGGCTCCGTCTCTGGATCTTTTATCATCCAGTCACAACTTTTATGTCTTTTCTGCGAACCACAATTCATACATCATTCTTTCTTTTGTTATTATTATTATTATTATTTTTGTTAATTGAATGGCCTGCTCGGACCCAGTCCGAACGCTGTCCGAATCTGGGCCCGAGCTGGATTTGAGGCTTTGTTTTGGAGCCCTTCGGAGCTTTTCAAAGGCTCGGTCCGACCTGACCGAGTCCCGATCAAACCTAGGTCCGAGTCAGCCCGCCGGACCTACTTCACAATATGAACCCATGTTGGTTCAAAAAGTAGAAACACATGAACTTTTAAAAGCAAACTTAAATTTGTCATTACATTTTTTAAAAATATAAATTGCTATTACCAAATAACTTTGGGAGCTATTTTTGAAAAGAAAAAAAAAAACAATTAAAAGCAACCATGGTAGACGAAGACAATTGCCAAATCCCATCTCGAAGAGTAGCTTTTGATCTTGCTCTTGATTTTCAAAACTTTACGAACACAAACACCATCTCAAATAGCATGTCTTTGTCCCTAGATCATCAATAAGATCATCAATAATAAGGCTCATCCCAAATTATATGTTCTAGATTCCGAATGTAGAAGCTCATTTTGTAGAACAATAATGTTTAATAGAAGTCCCATGATGGTTACGTCCAAACCACAAGAGCCGTAGCTCAAGCCTGAATTTTTTTTTTTTACATTCAGAATGTATGAGCTCATTTTGTAGAATAGTAAGACTTAATTGGAGTCTCATGATGGTTCCAACCTATTTTGGTTTGAAAATGATTGAAAAATGAGATTGGAAAATAGTTTAAATGTACCCCCAAACCATTCTCTACTATTGCTCCAACTAATTTATTATTATTATTATTATTTTGCCAAATTTTAACTTGATACCCTTAATTATTCTACTTCTTTTAACTTAATACCTTAAACTTTAAAACTAAACAACTTAATATCTCAAGTATTGAATATTTTCAAGTTGATACCCTCTATCTGTCAGGGGTTAACTTTTTTATTTAAAAAAAAAAAAATCAAATTACCCTCCCCTACCCCCATTGCCCCCTCCCTGCTACGGTACCACCCGCCGCCACTTCCGCCTTGGTGTTGCTCTTGAGGAGAGAGAAGGGGGGGGGGGGGGGGGGGGGGGGGGTTTGAGGAGGAGGAGAATGGAAGAATGTTTATCATTTTTATATATTTTTGTTAACGTTGTTAGGATATTAAGTTGTACAATTATAGTTGATGTATTAAGTTATATAATTTTAAAGTTTAAGATATTAAGTTGAAAAATTGGGATAATTAAAGATATCATATTGAAATTAAGACTTTTTTTCCCCAACAGTTTTTATTGTTGTTTAAAAAAAATTCATAAGCATATCGGGTTGCGGTTTGGGTATTTAAAAAACCCGAAACCTATAAACCCTCTCCCTCTCTCTCTCTCTAAAATCCCCTTCTTCTCCTTGTTCTCTCTGTGGTTGCTTAATTCGAAAGCAGCAGCAGCAGCACCACCGGCGGCGGCTCCGACAGCAGCAACCGGCGGCGATTGCTGGCGCAAGACGTAATCTCACACAAACCAACTTTCTTTTTTCATATTTTGTGCTTTAGCTAGAGCTAACTTTTCCTATTTGTCGGAATTATTGTGTCGATTAAATTTGGGGAAAACTAGCGGACACGCCAAAACTACGCTAAGACACTCGAAAGTTGGTGCCTTTGCGCGTGTCCCCGTGTCCGTGGAACAAAGTTAGCGACTTTTTCTGTTCTTTATTGCAATTTTTTTTTCCAGACATAACGAATTGTTACGTGTTATCATTAACTTTCCCTATTTCTCCTTCTGTTTGTTGGAACTATTATCATTAAAATTTGGGGGGAAATTAACTGACATGCCAAAACTACGCTAGGACACTCCAAAGTCGCACCTTTGCGCGCGTCGCCGTGTCCGTGCAGTTCCAAAGTTACTGCCTTTTCTTCTCCAGCTCCCAGTTTGTCAATGGTTCTTACTTGCGAAGTTGCTTTTTTTTTTCTTCCAGACATGGAGAGTTGTTACGTATTCAAGAGCCTATTGCAAGAGTACACGCAGAGAGTCGGCTTCTCCACCCCCGTGTATCAAACCGAGAAGGATGGTCCTTCACATGAACCAGTCTTCAAGTCCACGGTGATCGTCAATGATGTCAAGTACGAGTCCTTGCCCGGGTTTCTCAATGGCAAGGCCGCGGAGCAGTCCGCGGCCGAAGTTACAATCATCGAGCTGCAGAAATCGGGCAAGACGAACGTTAACATACCCACAGTTGTAAGTTTCTCCGTACGATTTAACTACTTGAAGATAATATATAAGTGTTTATTTTGTGAGCATATGACTCATCATTTCGTTGTATGATGCTAAAGATTAGAAATATATGTACATGTTTTTAATATTGTGGTCGTCATCGTCATCCCTAAGACTTCTACCGTCAGAATTGGGTTGGCTACGGAGCACGAAAGTTCCATAATAGAATTGACAAAGTTTTATGACCAGTTATCAATCTAACGTCTTGGGGCGGACCCAGAAGGAATAGATATAACTAAGTATAATGTAGCTAAAGAGTCTCGAACTTGAGACCACTTGGTTACCACTACCCCACCTTTTGCTCGTGATTATATATATATATATATATATATATATATATATATATATAATATATAAGAAATCCCTGATACCAAATACAATATCCTTCTTCATATAGCCTCAATCAGTCCTGTGCCAAGGCAGGCTACGCGACGGCCCAGGGCCCAAAAACTAGAGGGGTACCAACATGGATGTATTTAGAACAGAACAAAGATGTACTATGGGTTTCCATTAATTCAAAATAGTTGTGGTGTAGTGGTTATCATGTTAGACTTGTACACTTAAGATCCTTAGTTCAAATATTGGTGACAACAACTTTTGTTATATTACTTTATTTTAGTTACTTTTTTTTTTACATTGTGTATGGGGCCCTATTTCGGGAGTTCGTCTCGGGCCTCCATGGGCCGGCCCTGACCTCAATCCAAGTTTGTTTAGGTCGACCCCTAATTCTAGCAACTTTAACTAGTAGTATCCTATCTTTCCACCTAACTAGTGCATCTATTTATCATCGCGGGAAATGACCAAATCACCTGACAATCTCTCTTCGAAAATGTAATCATAGTTGGATAGTTTTTATTCCCCTCCTTTCTTTAAAATAGTAATGACTGTAGCTTATAGTACATTTTCAAACCATCATACCTTACTTGAAACTTGCCTACAAGTTATTCTGAAGTTTCGACTATAGTATTTCCCTCCTTGTTGCTTACCTTTTTAAGTTCAAATATGCAGCATGAAACCGGTCTGTGCAAAAATTTGCTCCAAGAATATGCTCAGAAGATGAACTATGCAATACCATCCTATATATGCAAGAAACATTCCTCTGGGCCAAACCATGGACCAAACTATTTTACCTGTACTATCGATATTGGTGGGATCCACTACATTGGGGCTGTAGCCAAAACCAAGAAAGAGGCAGAGATAAAAGCAGCAAGGACCGCCCTTTTGGCAATCCAGCGTATGAAAAAAAAACCCTTACAACTATTATTCCAGCAGAATTTAAGTAATTATGTGAAATACTTTTATTTGATTCCGCGTATGGCACAAGCACAAGAAATGGAAGCAAATTTAGTGATTAGGTTTAGTTGTTTTAATTAATGAAAGAAAGTGAAATAATTCGAAAGGAAAAAGTATCTACATTCTTTTCCTAGTAACTTGAGTTAATCCCTAGTACTAAAAACTCTCTCATTTGAAGATAATGAAAGTGAAAGAAAAGAAGGTGCTTTCCTATTTTCTCTCTCTTAATTCTGTTCCTACACTTGGAAACACATGGAAAATTCAAGCAATTTTTTCATCTTAGGCTGTGTTTGATTGGGTTTTTTTCCATGGAAAATATTTCCATCACAAATTTTCCACCAATTGTAGTGTTTGATAGATTATATTTTCCATGGAATTATTTTCCAAAAAACCTATCATTTTCCATATTTTCTTCTAAAATGGTAGAAAAATGAAACTTGTCCAACCCATAGGAAAATATCATTTTCTATGAAAAATGACTATTTTCGTGGAAAATAATGACAATCAAACACCCAAATTAAGTTTTTTTTTCTAGGAAAATAATTCCATGCAATTAATTTCTTTTCCACATATTTTTCACCTTGCAATCAAACGCACCCTTAGAAGCTAAAACCTTATCCACTGGAACCAATTGCATCATAGTATTTGGTTTTAGATGGATGAGAACGCAGGGAGTAGAGTTGAATAAATGTTTGTTTCCCCTGTTTGGTTATTGAAAGAAAGAAAATATGGAAAAACATTCTCCTATACTCTTGTCCGAGAAAGCTGTTGCAGCAGTCGAAGGAATGAATATGAATAATGATATATGTTACTTTCCAATATTTTCTTTGCCTTGTTTTAATTTATAGGGTCGAGATTTATGTTACTTTCTGCTCTTTTTCTCGGCAGAGACAGCCACTAATGGTGCTTCTCGATACATTGTTGTTCCTGGCAAAAAGAAGGCAAAGGAGGAAGCACGATCCAGATCAGTAGAGGAGCTCAAACCGAAGAAGGTCAGCTTCAAGAAGAGGAAACGGTCCAAGAAGTTCCGCAGAACTAAAGATGATGTGGCAGCGGCATGGGAAACGGTTGGGCCTCCGAACCGAGCTATTGAAGGAGTCGACATCTTGATGGTTCAAGGTAGCGACATTGAGATGTCTGGTAGAAGGGAAGACGAGGCTCTCGACCCTGTTATTGACATGAAACCAAATGAAAGTTCTGATGAATCTCATGAGAGGAAACTGGCAAACACAGCTTTGTTGCAACAGGAGTGATGGAAGCTGGAGCATGCCATGCTTAGCGGGATATGAATTGAGCAATTAGATAGAACATTTAGCTGGATGAATTGCGATACAATAGATAGAATCAGCAGTAGTTTATTTCTGTGAAGAATGTTGGGTTTTTTAGCCTTTGTTTTGGTTTTTAGTCCCACATCGGCTAGAAAGGAATGTTTATCTCCATATATATGAGTCTTTACTCTTTATGGAGATGCACATGTAGTGCACATGGGTGTGTGCCATGTGGGATTAATTATTAATGGTATAAAGGCTTAATCAACAATTAAAAAGCTGTAAGCTTTTTGCTCTTGGAAATTTATTTCCATGGAGCTAAGCTCCGTAGGAGCTTAGCGACTCGGGCTCGGGCTCGGGCTCGGATTCGGGCTCAAGGGCTCATGAGGCGTAATGTGGCGTTTTGTTGGCGCACTTTGCACTTAGCACGTCAGCATCGTCGCACGTTGCGCGGTCCGTTACGCGAGCCCAGTTACGCTGGCCCAGTTACGCAGCCCAGTGTGCGCAGTGTGCGCAGCGTACGCAGTGTGCGTAGAGTGCGTAGTGTGCGTGTGGCTGGCTGCATATTAGAGCGGGAACGGTTGCAGCAGTTGCTGCACATTCAGGAGTGGTTCAGCCACTACCCTAAAGTTCAGGCAACTGCTTGGCAACCGCCCCGTGGGCTATATATGCAGGTTCTCTCCTCTCTCAGGGTTAGAAGCAATCAGAATTCCAGAGAGAAAACTCTAAGTGTTCTTTAACACAACAGAGTAGTGAGCGTGTTTTTTAACACAAACACTAGCGCGTGGGTTCTGTTATTTCAGAAACAGAGAGAGAAGAGCAGAGCCATTGCCAGAGGAGTTCGCCGTCTTCCGAGGAGTCAGAAGAGCAGGAGTGTTCCAAGGTTTTCCGTCAACCTTGCTGGTTCCTGGAAGCTGTTCGCAGAGGGCGAATAAAGCTTTGAGCAACGGTGATTATTCACCCCAGCAATTCCATCTCTCGCCTGTCACCCTTCTGTTGCCTTTAGCAGTTCTGTCAGTTCTTCTTTTTAGAAGGCACTACTGCCAGTTTGCTACGATCACGAAAATCTCTTTAGATTATTCGTGAATTACGATATCTTTTTAGATCTCGTAATTTGCAGAATCCTTCTGGATCTCTGTTGCAAAACCTTCTTTAAGGAATTGCATTTGAAACATTGTCTTTACAACTGTTTCAGTTTCTGTATTTTCCATCAAAAACGTGCCCCGGCGTTCCCGGCAATAACAATCTCAAAGCTTTATTGCTACGATGGAAAATATTAATGCTTCACTCCTAAAACCGACTTCTGTAAGTTAGAGAAGTTTGATGGAGAGCATTATCAAGTCTGGAAGAGGAAGGTTTATCTCACTCTTCAACTCAGAGACGTGGATCACGTATTGCTTGAAGAGGAACCTACTGTTCCAGATACTGGGTCTGCTGCCGCAATCACTGCGGCTACTAAACTTCAGGCCAAGTGGAGAAGGGAGAATAGCATTTGCAGGTTGCTTATCCTGAATGCTATGGAGGATTCCCTAGCAGAATCATATTCTAAGAAGGATATCGCTAGAGACATATGGGAGTCTCTAGAAAAACTCTACGAAGAAGACAAGAACAGGAGCAAAATATTTGTGGTTGAAAAATATCACAAATGGCTCTTTGAGGACGAGAAGTCCATGCTGCCGCAGGTCAAAGAATTTCTGAAGCTGCGACAGAAGTTGGAAGACGAGGCGATGCCCCCGACAAGTTTGTTGTTGGAGGGATTGTCTCAAAGCTCCCCGCTGGGTGGAGTAAGTTCTATGCAAACATGCATAGGAAGAAGCTGGAGATCACCCTTGAAGATCTCCTGCAGGAAATTTATGTTGAAGACCAGATGAGGGCTCAACATAAGGTTGACACGCTTTCCAAGCAATTGGCTAACGCTAATCTGGTTCAGACCAAGGAACCAAAGGGAAAGGGAAAGCGTGCAGATTTCCAGAAGAAGAAGAAGAACCCTAACAACTTGAATGTTAAGGGAACTTCTTTCAAGTCAAAGAAATCTAAGGCAAAGATGCCTTGTTTCAAGTGTGGCCAGTTGGGCCATTTCAAAAGTGAATGTACAGCACCGGCCAAGAAATCAGAGCAAGGTGAGCCTAGCAAAGTCTCAATGATTACTGATGTAATTGCTATGATTGGACAGGTTGATGCTGTAGGATCTGATTCAGACTGGTGGGTAGATACTGGAGCCACCTGCCATGTCTGCTCCAGTAAGGAGTGGTTCACCACCTACACGCCCACTTCTGAAGCGGTTGTGATGGCAAACCAAGCACAAGCTGAAGTTCTAGGGATCGGGACGGTTATTCTGAAGCTGACTTCTGGCAAGTCTCTGACGCTTCAAGGCGTGAAGCACGTACCTGCTATCGCCAAGAACCTGATCTCGGGAGGTTTACTCTGTAATGCAGGCCTCAGGATGGATATCAATGCTGGCCAGATGGTGATGTCTATCAAGGAAACATATTTCGGAAAAGCTTTTTATACCGAAGGAATGTTCAAAGTTCAGCTTGTAAATCAGTCCAATGTAATTAATGTAATTAATGAAATCCTCCTTCTGCTTATACTCTTGAGTTGTGGCATAATAGGCTAGGACATGTTCATTGTAAACGAATAAACAGAATGTCTAGTCTAGGACTTATCTCCAAGTGTGGGGTAAGGTAGAGAAATGTGAAGTTTGTGCTCAAACGAAGATCACAAGGAAACCCTTTCCTCGGGTTAATCGAAGTACAGATCTTCTGGAGTTGGTACACTCAGATATCTGTGACTTCAAACAGTTCTCTACAAAGGCCGGGATGAAGTATTTCATAACCTTCATCGATGACTTCTCAAAGTATGCGTTCGTCTACTTGCTGAAGGCTAAAGACGAAGCATTCGAGAAGTTCAAGGAGTTCAGAGCTGAAGCTGAGCGACAGACTGGACAACAACTCAAAAGGATAATAAGTGATCGAGGTGGGGAGTACAGGTCTCATGAATTCGCATCGTCCTGTAAGGAACATGGAATTGTCAATGAGACTACGGCTCCGTACTCTCCTCAATCAAACGGAGTAGCTGAGAGGAAGAACAGGACGTTGACAGAAATGATAAATTCAATGTTGTTGACTGCTGGTCTTCCTAAGTGCTACTGGGGAGAAGCTGCATTGACGGCCACTTTTATTCTAAATAGGGTGCCTCATGCAACTTCTGACATTACTCCTCATGAACTCTGGTTCAAGGTCAGACCAAACTTGAATGTCATTCGAGTGTGGGGGTGTCTGGCATATGTCAAGCTTCCAGATCTAAAGATTCAGAAGCTTGGGACAAGGACTACAAAGACGATCTTCTTGGGGTATGCCAAGAAGAGTGATGCTCGGAGATTTCTTGATATTGAGTCAAATCATATCATTGAATCTCGCGATGCAGAATATTTTGAAGACAAGTTTGCAAGGCACAAGAATATTGTTCTTCCGGATGTTCCGGAGAATAATGAGGGTGCACAAGAGACTGAAGTCTTTAATGAAGATGTGGTCCAAAAAGATCTTGTTGTTGAAACAACGGTTGAACCAGAACAAGCTGAGCCATCAGCTAAGCGTGTGAGGAGGCCGAAGGACTTCGGAAGTGACTTTGTCACCTATCATGTGGAAGCAGATCCGCTTACCTATGATGAGGCGATGAAGACCAGAGACGCGGTTTTCTGGAAGGAGGCGATTGACAATGAGATTGATTCCATCATCTCAAATAACACTTGGGTGTTGGTTGATCTTCCTGAAGGAGCGAAATCCATCGGATACAAATGGATCTTCAAGAAGAAGATGAAAGCAGACGGAACTATTGACAAGTTCAAGGCTAGGTTGGTAGCCAAGGGGTTTTCTCAGAAGCAGGGGATTGACTACTTTGACACATATGCTCCAGTAGCCCGGATGACCACCATCAGAATGTTGATTGCTCTCGCAGCAATAAATAAGATGGTGATACATCAGATGGATGTGAATACGGCTTTCCTAAATGGCGAGCTGACCGAAGAGATTTACATGCAACAGCCAGAGGGATTTGTCATCAGAGGTCTTGAAGACAAAGTCTGCAAGTTGGTGAAATCCTTGTATGGTCTTAAACAGGCTCCCAAGATGTGGCATGAGAAATTTGACAAAGTTATAAGGTCAAATGGCTACATGGTCAGCGATACGGACAAGTGTGTTTACACGAAGTTCGCTGATGGAAGAGGTGTGATCGTTTGTCTGTACGTGGACGACATGCTTATCCTAGGTACGGATATTAGATGTGTCACGGAGACAAAGAAATTCATCTCAAGCAAGTTCAGTATGAAGGACTTGGGGGAAGCTGATGTGATCTTAGGGATCAAGATCATCCGGACAGACACTGGACTAGCGCTGTCACAGTCTCATTATATTGAGAAAATGATCACTCGTTATGGGTATCGGGATCTTCCAGGGATCGATACGCCGTACATGTGTGATCTGAAGCTGAAGCCTAATTCAGGGAAAAGCGTCAGGCAGCTGGAGTATGCAAGCGTAATCGGGAGTTTGATGTATGCTACTACTGCCACAAGGCCTGACATAGCTTTCGCCGTGGGAATGCTGAGTCGTTTTACGAGCAATCCAGGTGTTGAACACTGGAAAGCTGTGGAACGGGTTATGAGATATCTCAAGAAGACTCAGACATATGCATTGTACTACAGCGGAGATCCGTCGCTAGTGGAAGGCTTCAGTGATGCCAGTTGGTGCTCAGAGGTGGAGAGCGAGAGGTCCACAGGTGGATACATTTTCACAATGGGTGGAGCTGCTATATCGTGGAAGTCGAAGAAGCAGACTATGCTCTCGCGGTCATCCATGGAATCTGAGTTCTTTGCACTTGATACCGCAGCCGAGGAAGCAGAATGGCTTCGGAAGCTCATGTATGATCTTCCAGTGGTTGGAGCGCAAATACCGGCGATACCGGTATACTGCGACAACCAGGCGACTGCGGCGGTGGCATCAAATGACCTCTTCAACGGGAAGAAGAGGACTGTGCGGTTGAAGCACAGGGCAGTACACGATCTTATCAAGAGAGGTGTTATTGCAGTAATTGATGTTCGGAGTCAGGAGAACCTGGCGGATCCGTTCACCAAGGGCCTCAAGCACCAGCTGGTCGATGACACAGCTTGTAAAATGGGCTTGAAGGCATTCTGATATTGTATTATTGTATTCCTACCATAAAGTTTTATAGTTCAAAGATTTATCTACTAGGCATCTAGCTTTTGGTTCAAGGGAGGACCACTAATCGGAAGAATATCAGGAACGGTGGGTACATGTTCTATTGGGCATGGAGAGGTTACGGACCTATAACCACTGTTGTCTACTGTTTTCTTCGGAAAACAGGTCCTGTGGGAGGTTGGCTTAAATGCCTTAATGAGTTCTCAGGCATTTGGAATGTCTGGTATGCTTTACAGGAAGCATGGTAGCACAGCACTACAAGGAGTGTGACTCCATGCTATGTGTGGCGGTGACTCCACCATGAGGTTCTCGAAGGAGGTAAAGCCTCGGCTATGTTAGCCAAGTCACAGCGGCATAGCACCGTAAATAGGCAGTTGGCCTAATGCTGTATATTGAATTAAAGAGGGATGTAGTCAACACTACAAAGAGGAGGTGTTCCTCATGTTACGGGTGGCACGACACCACAATGAGGTAAACCCGGCTAGGGATAAAGCCTCGGCCTTGCAAGCCATGTCGTAGCGGCGTAACACCGCACAGAAGCGTAAGGCTTCATGCTGGGTAGTTTGGCACTACAAAGGGGCTAGACCTCATGCTACGGGTAGTATGACACTACGATGAGGTTCCCGGTGATTCGGGGTAAGGTCCTCGGCTTAAGGCCATGTCATAGCGGCGTAGCACCGCAAAGGAAGCGTTGGACGCTTCATGCCATGTCTCTTTAATAAAGAACTCACCTATAGTGTATGGACAAAGAGATATCAGGCCGTCTCTTGAGGGTAAACTTGTAGACGCCCAATATTATACACTGAAACCAGGCTGGCACACGGCCTTAAATGTGCAGCCAGAAGCACATGTAACTACATTATGTGAGTGGAAAAAATTTCAGCTATGATGCAGAATTCAAGGCTTAGTCCATTCTTGTATTATAGTTTGATTTTTGACTCACGTGGGAAGATTCAAGTCTTAAGTGGCATCTATCCTAAAAGCATAATGGACAGTTACTGTGGGGAACACTCGTACTCATATATATAGAGATATGTGGGAGATTGTTGGATTTTTTAGCCTTTGTTTTGGTTTTTAGTCCCACATCGGCTAGAAAGGAATGTTTATCTTCATATATATGAGTCTTTACTCTTTATGGAGATGCACATGTAGTGCACATGGGTGTGTGCCATGTGGGATTAATTATTAATGGTATAAAGGCTTAATCAACAATTAAAAAGCTGTAAGCTTTTTGCTCTTGGAAATTTATTTCCATGGAGCTAAGCTCCGTAGGAGCTTAGCGACTCGGACTCGGACTCGGACTCGGACTCGGACTCGGACTCGGGCTCAAGGGCTCATGAGGCGTAATGTGGCGTTTTGTTGGCGCACTTTGCACTTAGCACGTCAGCATCGTCGCTAGGCGCATAGTGCGCTTAAGTTGCGCTCGTTGCGCGAGCCACTTGCACGACCACGTTACGCGGCCCGTTACGCGAGCCCAGTTACGCTGGCCCAGTTACGCAGCCCAGTACGCAGCCCAGTGCGCGCAGTGTGCCCAGTGTACGCAGCGTACGTAGAGTGCGCAGTGTGCGCAGCGTACGCAGTGTGCGTAGAGTGCGTAGTGTGCGTGTGGCTGGCTGCATATTAGAGCGGGAACGGTTGCAGCAGTTGCTGCACATTCAGGAGTGGTTCAGCCACTACCCTAAAGTTCAGGCAACTGCTTGGCAACCGTCCCGTGGGCTATATATGCAGGTTCTCTCCTCTCTCTCAGGGTTAGAAGCAATCAGAATTCCAGAGAGAAAACTCTAAGTGTTCTTTAACACAACAGAGTAGTGAGCGTATTTTTTAACACAAACACTAGCGCGTGGGTTCTGTTATTTCAGAAACAGAGAGAGAAGAGCAGAGCCATTGCCAGAGGAGTTTGCCGTCTTCCGAGGAGTCAGAAGAGCAGGAGTGTTCCAAGGTTTTCCGTCAACCTTGCTGGTTCCTGGAAGCTGTTCGCAGAGGGCGAATAAAGCTTTGAGCAACGGTGATTATTCACCCCAGCAATTCCATCTCTCGCCTGTCACCCTTCTGTTGCCTTTAGCAGTTCTGTCAGTTTCTTCTTTTTAGAAGGCACTACTGCCAGTTTGCTACGATCACGAAAATCTCTTTAGATTATTCGTGAATTACGATATCTTTTTAGATCTCGTAATTTGCAGAATCCTTCTGGATCTCTGTTGCAAAACCTTCTTTAAGGAATTGCATTTGAAACATTATCTTTACAACTGTTTCAGTTTCTGTATTTTCCATCAAAAAGCGTGCCCCGGCGTTCCCGGCAATAACAAAGAAATGGTGTCAACTGAGAACGAGGACTGTTAAAACTCTGAAGTATGGGCATCTGCAGTTGAGGCTCAGGAATGCAAAGGGTTGGGATGAGTTATGGAAACTTAGTTAATGGAGTTGCTATGCTGACAAACTTCCTCACAAACTATTTCCTGCGTCGTCTTGTTGGCAAGTCTTTACTGTGATTCCTGTTGTCAATCTCCAATTTAGACTTGATTAAGTAGACTTTGTAACAGAGTTCGTAGTTGCTATGCTGACAAACTTCCTCACAAACTATTTCCTGCGTCGTCTAGTTGGCAAAGTCTTTACTGTGATTCCTGTTGTCAATTCTCCAATTTAGACTTGATTAAGTAGACTTTGTAACAGAGTTTGTAGTTGCTATGCTGACAAACTTTCTCACAAACTATTTCTTGCGTCGTCTAGTTGGCAAAGTCTTTACTGTGATTCCTGTTGTCAATTCTCCAATTTGGACTTTGATTAAGCAGACTTTGTAACAGAGTTCGTAAATTAGTTTGTTAGCATAACATTACTCTTGTACTTAATGTTCTTATTGCTGCTGTGTCCATACTGTTCTTTTTGATTTTCTGCAACATCAGAAAGTATGCTGGTTCAATGGAACTCTGATGTATTGTGTTAATTGGGGATTCTTAATTCTAATTCTATATATTGCAAACATTCTCGGAATTCTATTTTTTCTAAAGTTTGTAGGAGATGAACATTCTCAGAATTCACGGTGAAGGTTAGCCAATTTTTTTTATTTTATTATATAGTAGAATAGATATAGATAAGATAACTTCTTTGCGGCAATAAAACCAAGGATCACAGTATTGTATCCGGTCCTTTCTGAGCATCGATATCGATGGTATCGATAATTTCAAATTTTTTGGTATCTGAAAGTAAATAATTATTAAAAAAATTATAGAAAAATATTTAGACATTTAGGTATAATTTTAAGTATTTTTTTGTGTTGTTTCATAATAGTTCTTAAATTGAGTAAAATAAGAGTCATCCTTCCTGGTTGGTATACCATCGATATATATGTTTTTATTTTCATTTACATGCTTTTACAATCTTACTATGCTTTTACATCCATGCTAATTACCCTTTTTCGTTCAATTTTCTTTTGCCAAATTGATAGAAAAAGAGAGAACCCTGATGTCGATATAGGTATCGATCGGTATTGGATCAAAACATGTCAAACCGTATCGATATCGACTGTATCGAATCGGTATCAGCCGATACTACAAATTATGCTTTAGCTACTAAAACTAATTACCCCCCTAACTTTAAAAGTTAGGAGCCGTGCACCGCGAGCCTTGCGAGGGGGCCGACCGCGAGGGAGTTGATGTAGGTGCAGGGCTCGGTGTAGGACGAGTTCGCCCGCCTGTCGACGAATTCGTCGTTCTTGTCGGGCCCTCCGACGATCGCTCCAGCCAAGACGTGCACGTTGGGCGTGTCCTGGTTCATCCAGTCCGCGAAGCTCATCCCGCAGTTGACCTCGGCCTCGGGCTCGAGCACCGGGACGGACGCGCCCCGGTGGTGGGCCTGGGTCGGCGGGTTCTGGCCGAACCCGACCATGTAGGACCTCTTCAAAGGGTTGCTCCCTAGAATATAGTCCATCTGCAATAATAAAAACACATAGTACAATGTAATGTCTGTATCATGTCGTGTCGTATTTATTATTTGTCACGTGCCTGTTGCTTAGCGAACTGTCTGAGCCTGGCTGGTTCGATCTGTTGGGTCCCACACGCGACTGTCTGGTGGGTCCTGGTGAGTATGTCACTGTAGACCATGAACAAGAACGCAGTGCCGGTCACGTACTGTAAGTTGGCTCCATCCCTTAGATTGAGCAAGCCACCTAGTTGAAGTAAAAAACCAAACGTGATCATATGTGTATGAATGAGTAACCAATGGATTATATACTTTGAAAAAAGATATTCAACATCGTATGATCTTAAATTAGGTACAGAAAGCTACTACATGGAGCATATTTTAGCCCGCAGTCCACGTGACAGCCTCCCATTCGTAGGCCTACTGACGGTGGTTCCCACGCGAATATGGGGGAGGGGCGAATGGGGTTCGGCCACGTAGGCCTGCGATCACGTCCGCGGACATAAAGCACGGACCATTTATCATTTCCGTTAGGTACATGTGCGGTTACTTTTTATATTCTCCTTTTATATATGTGTACCTTATTATTATTATTATTATTATTATTATTATTATTATTATTCTTATTATTATTATTATTATTATTATTATTCATAGTTTATAGTATCGGTTGATACCGATCCGATGGGGCCGATACTGATACGGTCTACCATGTCCCGATCCAATACCGACAAATATCGATACTGACCGATAACTACATTGAGAGTCTTTTTTTCCCGTCAATTCGGCAAAAAGATTGAACGAAAAATACCAATCAACAATGGTATAAAAGCATAATAAGATTGTAAAAACATATAAAAGAAAGAAAACAAATCTATCTATCGGAGGTAAACCAATCGAAAATGGTGATTACTAGTTCATTCAATTCCACAACTATCAAAAAACAACACATAAAAGACTTAAAATTATGTCTAAATATATAAAATTATTTTTTTCTAAAATTTTAGTAGTTCATTAATAATTATTTGTTTTTCAATACCAAAATTTTTTTTGAAATCCCAATTTAAAACTACCGATACTGTCGAGACCGATACTCATAGGAAGGTCCAATACCGAAAAATTAAAGCTTGTTATATATTACTAGGCATGGTTGGAATCCATAACCTCCCTCTTATCCACCAGCTAGGCCATCCCTTGTGACTTACTCTATTTACTTATTATCTATGTTGTACGAATATGAACATATATAGATACAACAGATACTGACAAAATACGGATACGAAATACATACATTTTTAAATATATATTGCAGGAGTACAAGCACGACATGGGCACTGACATGATTCATGTATGGGCACCATTTTTGTGTGTATATGCAACATGTACAACTTATTAATAATTTGGGATATTTTAGCAAATGTTCAAATTCAAAATATAGAAAATAGCATCTACCTCCCTTTTTTTAAAAAAAAAATAGCAAATACCCACATTCCTTTTTTTGGAACAAATAAAATTGAAGATATACCTACACTATTTGACCAAAATTTTGGTAGATTCACAAAGAAATGATGGTATATATAGTTTTGTATAATAGTGGGGGTACGTGCTGGTTTCTATAATTTAAATGGAAAAAATATCCCTAATAATTTCAACTGAATCGGTAGAACTTATATACCTGGTGTAATATACAGCTGGTGATACGGAGTATCCGGCAGCACCGCGCAGATGAAATTATCTGCTTGTTCCTTGAAATTTTGAACTCCATGTTCTGCTGTGAGATTTAGCTGCCAATTTAATTAGCGCAAAATTAGTGTAAGAAATTAGCACAATTAATACCGACCAATTGTCTAGTTTAATTTCATTTGTTTCTGGAAGAACAATTTCTAAACATATTTATGTAATTGGCTAAATTGTTCCGGTAGCACATAAGTACAATGCTCGGATATTTTTGACAACTTAACTTTTTACTATTCGGCTTTGATATCCAACTTTATTAATTGTTTTTTTGAAGCATCTTTCGTCAATTTTCAAGACATCAAAACTACTTCAAAATAATACTTGATAATACCAGCATTTAAATTGCGCTTTTGTACTGCATATATGCTTTTGAAGTAGTCTTGATACGATTCAAAATTGATAAAATTTGTTTCAAAAGGTCAATTTACAGAGTTGGATTCCAAAATAAATTATAAAATCGGATTCCAAAATCGAGCATTGAAAAGTTAGTTAAAATGTCAAAAATGAACGATCGATCGAAAGATGTAGTTGGGATGCTATTAGAATAATTTAGTCAGCGAATGTAATGTGAGTTACATTAATTATATATGGATGGAGTTCTTACATCGGCAAGGAGAACCTGAGCCCCAGCATATTTGAGATCCCATCCGAACTCGGCTACGCTTGCGCTGATGGCTTCCTCGGTGATGTATTTCTTGAAGTCAGCCCTCTTCGTTGCTCGGAACAGCCACGAAGCAGCCCACAGGAGCTCGTCCTGAATTCACAAACAAAGGAAACTTAATTAATAGGACAATGCTATATTGTCCACAGATTTGAACCGCAATTCTGATCCGGAGACTACGTGTCCTTCTTTCTTTTCCAGATTAAGAGTATCCACAGTGGAAGAGCTTTCAATGCTATATTTTGATTTTAGTTAAATTTTGTAGCACTTGGAGACTGCAGTGGACACTTGTCCATACTTGAAAATTACTCGAAAGCTAAAAAATACTCCAGATTTGGAGGTGCTCTAGTTTCGCTACATTAATTCCTAAACCCACCAAAATAATCGGGAGAAAAGAATCCTACAAAACAGCTAAGAAAAATAAAGAGAAAAAAAATGACGAGGTACGTTAATTTAGGATATTTGTTTGGAGTGTACTATTGTGTGTCAATATCTAGGAGACGTTTTAAAAATAATAAGTTACACAATTTTTAATAGGAAAATGCTAAACAACCCGTGGTCTGTGCCCGCCGGTTGTGACCGCGGCGGGCTGACGTGGCTCAACCCAACTCCCCACCCCCCCTATTCGCGTGGGCCCACCCGTCGATGCACTGCCAATTAAAGACCGCCACGTGGATCGCAGGCCAAAATGCGGTCCACGTAGCACTGTTGTTTTTTAATAATTTGAATTATATATTTGGAGTGTACAAAGGAGGCCACGTGTTGCGATTTCAGAAGCTGTAAAAGTGTGTGAGAGAGAGAGAGAGAGAGAGAGAGAGAGAGAGAGTACGTACATTGTAGCCTGAGTAAGAGCAGTAGAAGGGACATTCCTCGTCACTGGTTCCTTTATAAGTTTTAGCGAACTCAAAGAGCTGTTAATTTCAAGAACACCAACATAAATCAATAGCCAATATATATATATATATATATATATATATATATATATATATATATATATATATATATATATATATATATCACTAATTTTGTAGCAATTATATATATAGTTCGTACCAGCTTGGCTTTGTTGAGGAGGCGACGGGCGTAGGACTCGTCGACGCCCCTGAAAACCATCGAGGAAGCGGCCATGGCGGCGGACGTCTCGGCCGCGATCTCCGTCCCGGGGTTGTTCTTGTCGATCACGTACACCGTCCTCGGCGTCTTCATGTTCTCCGGTCGCACCCAACATTGGTGGTCGGCATTCCCATCTCCAACCTTCAAGTATTTTGCGAAACACTAAAATTAGTTCTTGAAAATATGTGTCCGACACGATGCGACGCAGGCAAGGACACTCTTGATTTTTGAAGTGACGTAGGAAATTAACCTGAATGTACAGTTGGTTCTTCTTGGCACTGCATTTGAGGAAATAGTCGGTCCCCCAGCGGATGGCGGCGCGCAGGTTGGCCAACTCTCCGGCGGCCTGCAGCTCCGACTCGTAGTGGAGGGCGGACCACGCGAGGCTCGTGACGGTGAAGGCCATGGGCAGGCCATACTTCACGTTGTCCCCTGCGTCGTAGTAGCCTCCTGCTAGGTCCACCTGCACAGTCCATCCATTTTTTTCATTTGTAACCATCAATCCAATTATCAGTGCAAGCTTCAAGAAAGTATATATATATCCATTTTCAAATTAATTAGCATTATATATATATATATATATATATATATATATATATATATATATATGAAAAATTCTACAATACATCCCATGAAAAAAGTTGTATCGATACATCCAAAATCTGAACCATTGGATGTTGATCCAATGGTTCGGATTGAGATCAAAAGTCAAAATCAGCATTAATGCTGATTCAGATTAATAGAGTAGGGAACATCATTTAATGCTGATTTTGACTTTTGACCTCAATCCGAACCATTGGATCAACATCCAATGGTTCAGATTTTGGATGTATCGATACAACTTTTTTCATGGGATGTATTGTAGAATTTTTCATATATATATATATATATATATATATATATATATATATATATATATATATATATATATAAATTTTTTTTTCAGCACGTGCAGTTTCAGTTAAATCGTGTCTCCCCGTACACGATCTTTAGCCGGTCGCCATATCATTTCGGACTCTTCGTGCGGATCTTGTCCGCACTGGCTTTGTCTTCATCGTCCCACACGCATGCCTCGCGCACTCCAAAGCTTCACGAGACAGCCGACGACGCCGAAGGCGCTCCCGACGTCTTCACGATGCCTACGACAGCCGATGCCGTCCAGCCACCGGTTCTATGCGCACGACGCCCTTACGACGTCTTCTCGACGTCCTTACGGCGCTGCACGATGGACCGCGTGGTCGGCTGTCGTTTATACCCGTGGTAGAATGGTGCCGGTCCTCGACCGTCCGTGCGGCGTCCTAGCCGTTGAGTTTTCATGCACAGACGCCCCCATTCTGACCCACGCCAGCTCAGATCGTGGCCATTTTTTGTCAGTCCTACGACGTTGTGGATGTCTCGCATTGCACATGCCAGACTCATCATCGCCCTAAGTGTTTTGTTTTCCATTTGAGAGGGTTTAAGGAGTGAAAAAAACTTGGAAAGATAGGAGGTACCCAATGGTGGAACCAAATATTCGAGTTAGAGTGGAGTAGCATAGATTAGGTGTGGGATGACTAATATGCAAAAAAAAAAATAAAAAAAAAATATGAAAGGTAAATTGGAGTGGGCTGAAGCCCACTCAGCCCTTACGTGTGGTTCTGCCACTGATAGGATATATCTAAGTAAAAACCATTGTGTCCAAGCCTCTTAGCTCATGTGGTTAGGAGAAGGAGCTCACCTGGGGGAGGTCCCAAGTTCGAGTCCCCTTCCGGACACGGACGGCTGTTTGATGTTTGAGCAAAACGTCCATTCCAAAACTACAATCCAAACTATGTTTGATCAAAACATCCATGCCAGAGCAAGCGTTCCGAAAATAATTGTAGGATCGTATTCGTTCCGACTATCTGACTTATTAGAAGAGGCACGAGAGTTTCTATATGAAAACTGACTATATCCAAACTTAATAATCACAAGCATGACACAAAGCTACTACTACTCAATAGTTTCAAGATCAGAAAAGATTAATATTTGATGCATGCATATTTTGCTCAAGACTTTATTGTATCTTGCGGGAGTATCTGTCTAGACCCGACAAATTTTTTTTTCGAGTGGGGACGAATAACTTTCTAAAGAAAGTATCGACGTACAGATATGCCTCAAAGCTATTTACATCTTATCTCTATTATTTTCACTAACAATACATGATATGTTAATTTTATGAACATGAATTCATAATAGTGGTACATTTGGTTTTGAATTGGAGTTTAATAACTTTTTGTCCAAATCACAATAATGCTTTGTTGATGTGAATTTGGAAACTGGAAACCACTATAAAAATCTACATTGTTGCATGTAATGTAGATATTAGCATTCATTATATCAATTACATTTGAGTTTGATAAATTGAATCTGCTATATGATCTCCAACATTCCGATTGAACTTTTACTATTCTACAAAATGATCTCCTATGTTCCGAAACTAAGATAGAATCTATAAATTGGGATGAACCTTATCATTGGATCTGCTCTTATAATTATGGATACAAAAAAGTAGAAGTTGTCGTATGTTGAAAATGTGACTTTTTTGATAGAATAATAGAGACATCAGATCTGCTTTCGATATGGTATTTAATTAGTTTCCAGATTTTTGTTTTAATTTACTGAATAATACATTAGTTCGTTGAATTCTAATCCATGGGAACCAAACAATATTACATGATCCAAGAATTCAAGTTCATGATTTTACAAGAAACTACAAACAAAAAAAAATCCCAAGGTCAATGTCAAGATTTCACATCCATTTTCTTAACTTTATTTTTCTCGTTCATTTGATATAAAACTATTAGAACATGCATTATAATTAAATGAATAGTGTACTTTTTTAGGAGTCTGCTATGTTGTCCGTAGTTTATAACTACGGACGTGATCGCTGGCCGACGTGGTGGCCTTTTATTGGCCTCATGGTCCGAATGAGTTCCGATAATAGCAGGAGGGTTAATGGTTGGCTACAAGGGCGGAACCAGAAATCAGAACTAGGGTGGGCTGAAGTGGGCTAGGTATAGCCGGACTCACGAAAAATTACCAAAAAAAAAAAAATTATATATGAAAAAAAATCAAAAAATTCTTTTTTGGGGTGGGCTGGAGCCCGTCCCAGCCCTTCACTTAGTTCTGCCCATGATTGGTTACGACGTCGGTTGACGGTCACGTCCGCAGTTACAAACCGCGGACAAAATATTTTTTTATTAAAAATGATGTGAAATAGAGTTTGGAGAATAATGAGAGGAGAGAGACAAACGTGTGCAAGCTTCCCGTCGTCGAGCGCAGAGTCTCCTCTCCACGGGATCCTGTTGTTTTCCGGGAGCTTTCCCGACCGCTGCGCTTCGAGGAAGAGTAGAGACTTCGTGAGAGCTTCCTTGTAGTCGTAGCCTCCCGCAGACACCGTAAGAAACGCGACGTCAGGGAGGGCCGACAGAGCCACCAGGACGGCAGCGATCGCCTTGGTCGAATAGGCCTTCATGTAATGAAGAAGAAGAAGAAGAAGAAGAAGAAGAAGGTGTTGAATGGAAATATTGAGAGGGAGAAGAAGAAGAAGAATAGTAGTGAAATTATAAAGTGAAGGGTGGGTTGGTAAATTTGCATGCATGGGTTTTACGTGCACCAACTACACGTTCTATTGGAGGCCTCGCGATTTGGGCGGGAAATTAGCGGGTTGTGGGAGGTAGGAAATGTAGGGCAGTAGGAGATCCTCCCATGTCCAACAGGTAATCAACAAAAGTAACTAATAATATTTATTTGGTTTGTTTTATAACATTACAATTTTTCTTTTTTTTTTATAGTTTTATATAATATTAAAAATTTATGTTTAGCTCTCTATATTGTCCAGAAAAAAAAAAGAAGTATAAATCTTGTTCCGATGATTGATTTGGAGCAAGAATCGACATTGGAGCGGACCGGGCCATCTAGGTCCATAAAGTACAGGCTCGGGCTGGACATGAGTCAGATTTTTTTGGCACTAGAGAAATTTCGCACCGAGCCGAGTCGGGCTTTATTATTATCTATGAAGTCCAAGACCGCACTGGGATAGCCATTTAAAAGAGCCCAGGCTTTCTCGGATAGTTATTTCTCTTAATTTGTAGCTTATTCTGTATAGGCTTGAATTTTTTTTTTTGAGCATTAAGTTAAAGTATAACCGATATATATGGAGTATATATGTTTGCAAGTGTTTACAAATTTAAAATTTATAATGATTTGACAATACTTGCTATTGTTGGATTTCCGGCCCACATTAATTTCAGAAAAAAAGAAGGAAGTTTCAAGATAATTTTGGACAATTCATGTAAGTTCTAGCTAATTTTGGTTGAATGGTAACAAAGGTTTTCAATGTTAGGGTGATTCATAGGTATCTAATTCTACCGTACAGTTTTTAATTGGTATCTAATTATAAATTTTTTTAAGCTTATACATGATAAGCTGCATATAAAACTAACAATTTTTCGGCATATAGTCGATCTTTTCGGGCCGGGCTTAGACGGGTTTGTATCGGGCGAACCTCGGACGTGCGGATGCTTAGCCCAAGTCCTATACTAATATGGACCGGGCCGGATTGCCCAAATGGTCAGACTGTATCAGACTTTGGTCCATCGGATCGGACAGACTTTTCTGGAGCCCATGGACCTCGGACCCAATGATAATCCCTAATTTGGAGTGACCGTCCAAAATGAATAAATTTTGAATACAAAACTCTAAAACGAAACGTGAAGTTTGAATATTAGCTTAACAAGATATAACGGTCAACCCAAGTCAACTATGAGGCTCAAACTCTCTTCTGGACAATATAGAGTTTGAACACAAATTTTGAATATCGTACGAGACCATGAAACTAAATGACACTAAATACAATCAAAATAAACAAAAATATTTACAGGACGAGAAGAGAAAATTTGCATAACCTACTTTCTTAGTTGTACCTGACAAATGAGAAAATGGCATTATAACATGTGGCTTGTCTTCAAGATGTTAATTTCTACACCATCTTGCTTGATTGACCCCTTCAGAAGGTTGGTCTACAAATGAGAATATGTAGCTTTTTCCATTGTAGGTCCATATTGTTATGCCATTAAATTGGTTGACTTCCTGTTATTGCCATTGACTTGAAGAAACTATTTCTCTACGAATGCGACATGGTAGAAATTTTAGTAGAAATTTGAGGATAGGAAAATGAAATGCAACAACGGGTACGTATAGGTCATGGGCAACGGCCGTGTGTGTGGGGGTGGTGGTGACTGGTCGGGGATACTATTCCAATATCATGGCGCAAAAGAAGTATATATATGACTAGTTAATATTCAATATTAATACTATTTCAAAGAGGAGAAAATAAAGACAAAGTGTAAAATAAATATGCACTACTTAACTATTTATTTAACTACAAAAGTGTGTTATACCTCAAGGGGTGTGTTATTGGGCGAGCCGAGCCGAGCCGAGTCGAGCCGGGCTGGACCAGGCTAGACCGGACCCAGTGTTGATCGAGTTTGACCGGTCCTAAGTCGGACCGAATTAGCCAGAACCCAGATAGAAAAATGAAATGCAACAACGGCTCGGCCCAGAGTTTTGGAAACCCAAACCCAGCACGGACCCGAACCCAGATAGGCAGTGGCTCGGTTCAGGGCTGCGTCCAGGTTGATCGGGTTAAAAAAATTGAAAAACCCGGTTCTGGTAAATTTTGAATTTTTTTAAATAACCAGGTAAATTTTGAATATTTTTGAAATATGTTTGATTTTTTTCCAAAATTTATCAAATTACCAAAAATTTGAAGGAAAAAAAAACTAGTTCTGTACCGGGCCAATTTGTACCGAGTTGGCCGTGTCGGATGTGACAAACCCGGTTTGGCCCGCGTCTTGGACTAGGTCGGGCAAGATCGAATTTGACCGAATCGGACCGAACCGAATATTGGATCGTACGTTCCATTTAACACCTTAAGTTATACCATCTATTTTAGATGATGTAAGAAAAAAAAAATAAGAGAACATTAACGTTTGACCTTTTTTCCCCCTTCTTTTCTTTAGTTTTGTTGGACTTTTTGTGTATGTCATTTTAGGTGTGTTTCGGGTCGGGCCGGTCCGGTCCACCCAGTATTTATTGGACTTGACCGATTTTAGGTCGGACCGGGCTTAGCCCGAGAAGGAGACGGACCGGGTCAGAATGGAGTTTTGGAAACCCAAACACAGTCCGAACGTGGATAGATAGTGGGCAGGGCTTGGCCGGTTCAAGACAGGTCCGGGTTGGCCCGGTTAAATTTTCTTTTGAAAAACTCGATTTTGAAAATTTTTGAAGTAAATTTTGATTTTTTTGAAATATATTTGAATTTTTTGAAAAATTTACCAAAAAAATTTCAAAATTTTGAAAATAAATAACTCAATTCTGTACCTAGCCTAACCCGGGTCACTGACCGGGCCGATTCGGGACGGTTGACCGTTCGGGCTGGGTCGGACTGTTAATTGAACCCGGGCCTGTCCAAAAATGGGGTTTGACCGAATCGGATTCGAGCCAGATTTTGGGCCGCTCGGCCTATTTAACACATGTTATGTGTTGTTTTCACATACTTTGTCATGTTCTATTGATCGAGCGAGTGTATATATATATATATATATATATATATATATATATATATATATATATATATATATATATATATATATATATATATATATATATAAAAGCAAATGACCTCTAGTCTAGTGGTCATGCGGTCCAAGTGGTCGGGAGTTCGAGCTCCCCGGTGGAGGCGAATTCGTCACAATTATCCATTGCTTCAATATATATATATATATATATATATATATATATATATATATATATATATATATATATATATATATATATAGTGTGGGAAATCTTTGGCAAAAGAAAATTCGTCAGTGTTAAGCACGTGAGCACAAAATTTCTTTCTAGAATTCTTTTTTGAAAAAAAAAATTAAGTTGCACCACATTTTATTTATCCATATTCACGATGTACTACACTGTTTTACCATAAAACATGAACCTCTCCCACTTTTGACGGAAACCGTCTATAGCTGACGGTCAATCCCTTTGACAGACATTTTTTTGACGAAAATACTCTTCCTATTTTTTGTTCCGAAACTCCTACCATGCACACCCACCGACCTCCCCTCCCTCTTCAGGTCAGCAGCCGACCACCCCTCCTATGGCCAGCAGCTGACCCCACCCCCTCCCTCCTCTGTGGGGGGCGCGCAGTGTTGCGGCGGCGGCGGCGCCGGGGGGGGGGGGGGGGGGGGGTGTTGCGGGGGCTGCCCGACGAGGCGGAAGGTGGGGGGGGGACGTGTGGGAGGCGGCCGTGACGACGACCATGGCGCACGGGGGTGCGGCGTTGCGGGGGGGGGGGGGGGGGCAGATGCGACGGCCATGGCTCGTGGCGCGCGGTGCTGCGGGGGAAAGAAAGACGAAGGGATATTTTTATCCCATTTTTTGGGTCAAATGAGTTGACCGTGAGTTGGAGACGATTTTTGTCAAAAATTAGGAGAGGGGAGGGAGGGAGGTGCACCGTGAATATGGATAAATAAAATGGAGTGTAATTTTTTTTTTTGGGGTCCCAAAGAGTGTTAGAAATAGAAATGAAGTTTTCTTTCCATATCACCCCACTAACCAATATTCAATTCACCATATGATCAAATAGGCCAGTCTAAGCCAAGCCAAGCTAAAGCAAGTGATTGATTTCAAACTCTGTCATACATCAAACGTAGCTAGAAGCTAGAAATTAATGTCATCGACTTGATACTAAAACTGCATGGAAGCTGCATAACATCAGTACTACTACTTGGCAGAATTAGATGCTAAATTTTCTGATAACCATTGCTGTGAACTTAAGTCCTTAGGTCTATGTAACTCCTAAGTCAACTACAAATAGTGAAGTAATTGTTGTACATCACACACACACAAAAAATTAAGATTTTAGATAAAGATGGTCATACTCTACGGAACAAGGAGAGAAATTTTATTAAATCATGACAAGAGAAATCGTACAAAAGATTACACACAAACCGTAACAGATAACCCTTTTTTTACGATATCTACAACGAATTCTCTCCTCTCTTTTTTGTCTTGAAAACTCTTTTAACGGACTTTTAGAAAAACTTAAGAAGATCTCCTTCTTGCTCTTAGCATGCTTATAGCCTCAAACAATTAATCCCCACATCCAATGAGGCTAGAAGAGAGCCTTAAATGGGTTCACAACTTTAACCTAAGATCTGAACCGTCGAAATCGACCAAGTTAATATGAATAGTTCATCAAAATAAGCAACCCCCAATCCAACGATATATATAAGCCGGTGCTATGCCGCTGACAAATAATGATATGCCAAATGAGCACAATTTTTGCTCCAAAATTTGTTCCCACTTTTGAAAAATTGTGGCATATCGTGATTATGAAGTTGGTCATGCCTTTGATTATATCCGACTCCTTTTGAACTTCTTCGATTCTTCTATAGAAGTTAAATATTAACTTCTATAGAAACATAAAGACAAATTTGATGGGTTTCAATTCACCAATTAATAGCAACCATGCAGAATAAATAAATAAAAATTACGGTAAAAAATTACAAGACAAGTTCGAGCACAAATCCACTATAATATATATTACAGTTCTCTCGAATCTCTTATCCAAGGATCCTACGGGTATCTCTACAACCTTATAAGTCAAAATATAGCAAAACTCTCGCAACAATCACCATGTCATGCTCCCGAAATACGACGAAATGAGTACATAACGAGTATCCAAGTACGCGTCATACGATTACTCCAGTAGTCGTATTTGCGATTATCATAGTAAGTTCTAGGATATGTTTAAGAGGGATAGGTTCAATAAAACAAAGCTTGCAACACTCATCGTGTCACACTCCGCTCAAGAAATATGGTGAACCGAGTACATAACGATTAACGAGCACCCAAGCTATGCGACATACCACTACCAAAATACATGGATTTACCGACGGCCTTATCCGTCGGTATTCCGTCGCCAAAAATAAATACCGACGGATTACCGACGGATATTTTGGTAAAACAGCCGTCGGGAATAACCTCGTCACTAAAACATATCCGTCGCTACTCCGTCGCTCAGCGACGACTTAGCGACGGAATACCGTCGGCTCATTTAAATATATATAGCGACGGATTACCGACTAGCTTTCGTCAAAACATGTATCAAGATATAGGTTTAGCGACGGAATACTCCGTCGCTAAAGAGTCGGCAAAACCGTATCAGTGATTTTCTGATACGCAATATCCGTCGCTAATCCGTCGTAAATTTGTCGGTAAAAGCGTATTAGCGACAAAACATCCGTCGCTAACAGCAAAATTTATGGACATCAAACAGAACTAGGTCGACGGACGTTCCGTCGCTAAACCGTCGCTCAATGTAAAATTCTCCAGGTAGCGACGGATATTACGTCGCCAATCCGTTGATACATTAAACTCCTACAGATAGCGACGGATGGTCCGTCGCCAATCCGTCGCTTTATTGAAATGCTCCAGGTAGCGACGGTTTTTCCGTCGCCACTCCGTCGCTAAACTCAGTTTCTCCAGTTAGCGACGGACTATCCGTCGCTGAGTGGTCGCCAGTCCGTCGCTAACTTCTAATTTTTGAAAAAAAAATACTGCAAACAGGCTCTTTCCTGTTTGTACAACACATCCAACACAATATCAAACATGCAAAATATCCATATACAACACCATATATCCATATCCAACACGAATATCCAACGTATCCAATATCCAACACCATATATCCATATACAAAATATCCATATCCGACACCAATATCCAACGTATCCAATATCCAACAAAATATTACCAACACAATATATCCAATATCCAACATTAAATTATCCAAACATAAAAAAAATATCCGAACATACAATGTATCCAAATGTCTACAAAAATTTCGGCAGCACCTCCTTTGTATATCAGATCATCGCTTATAACCCAGCGTAGGTATATATCCAAAAATCACATAGACGAAATATGCACATACGAATTTAATGCACACCAATTATCCAAGAAAAGACATCAATTATACTGAAGAGTAACCTAATATCCGTCGTTATACTGAAAATTTATCTTCAAGTGTGAGAACGGATGGCTCAGAATACACAACCCAAAATTCATTCTAGCATACATTAGTGTGAATCATCTATGTTCTGTACATATGGTGTAGTATATGATCTTATTGTATATAGTATTTGAAGAACATAACAGAATCAAGATGAACTCACATAATGTAATACTAAGACATCATCTACTACTATATAAGATATAGTGATAGGTTGTCGTATCATCATTGCCGAGGGATGAGGGTCGGAGGACAGTCAACTTATCTACGGCTACATAGTTTCTGCCTCGCCAGTCGAATGGCTGCAGGGACTATATATGTCCTGATCACCATGTCGTACCGTAGATTAATGCAAATGGAGCTGGAAACAAAATACAGAAACCAAAAAACAAAATACAGAATCCAATCCCTGGGTTCGCCGAAAATACAAAACACAGAATCCAATCCCTGTATTTTAAGTGTGAGAACGGATGGCTCAGAAGACAACCAAACCGGAGAGGATACTCCAAGAGATACATCTGAGTAGGACGTATACTCTGAGAGATCACCCTTACAGAAATGATATCAGTAGTGGTATCGAATGTTGGAGAAGATATTATCACAGTATACGTCCTCTCCTCCACGATGGCTCTAGACCCATCTGCTCGTCCCTGCTTCCATTCTTCTTGTTTGACTCTCTCAGCCACACATGATATCCAGCTCAAGTGTAGAGTAGGCAGAAAAGAAGGGGACAGGAATAGGAGGGGGAAGCAGCACACCAGCGGCATGACCCGGAGGAAGTACAGAGGTTTTCTTCAACATACGTAGGAGAACTATAAGGATATATGTAAACACAACATATCATCTTGTCAAAGACCCTAAATGTGACAACCATGTTACCGCGGTGTCGGAAGACTAACATGTCATAATTTTATAAGCCGTGTGTTTTGACATAATCCTCCCAACCGGATTTCAGTTCTATGTAATAATGCGAGATTACGACACAGGAGGAAAGAGTTGGGATGATTATGTCAAAACACACGGCTTAGAAAATTATGACATGTTAGTCTTCCGACACCGCGGTAACATGGTTGTCACATTAAGGGTCTTTGACAAGATGACATATTGTGAAAAAATATATTCTTATAGTTCTCCTACGTATGTTGAAGAAAACCTCTGTACTTCCTCCGAGTCATGCCGCCGGTGTGCTGCTTCCCCCTCCTATTTCTGTCCCCTTCTTTTTCGCCTACTCTACATTTGAGCTGGATATCATGTGTGGCTGAGAGAGTCAAATAAGAAGAATGGAAGCAGGGACGAGCAGATGGGTCTAGAGCCATCGTGGAGGAGAGGACGTATACTGTGATAATATCTTCTCCAACATTCGATACCACTACTGATATCATTTCTGTAAGGATGATCTCTCAGAGTATACGTCCTACCCAGATGGATCTCTCGGAGTATCCTCTCCGGTTGGTTGTCGTATCATCATTGCCGAGGGATGAGGGTCGGAGGACAGTCAACTTATCTACGGCTACATAGTTTCTGCCTCGCCAGTCGAATGGCTGCAGGGACTATATATGTCCTGATCACCATATCGTACCGTAGATTAATGCAAATGGAGCTGGAAACAAAATACAGAAACCAAAAAACAAAATACAGAATCCAATCCCTGGGTTCGCCGAAAATACGAAACACAGAATCCAATCCCTGTATTTTAAGTGTGAGAACGGATGGCTCAGAAGACAACCCAACCGGAGAGGATACTCCAAGAGATACATCTGAGTAGGACGTATACTCTGAGAGATCACCCTTACAGAAATGATATCAGTAGTGGGATCGAATGTTGGAGAAGATATTATCACAGTATACGTCCTCTCCTCCACGATGGCTCTAGACCCATCTGCTCGTCCCTGCTTCCATTCTTCTTGTTTGACTCTCTCAGCCACACATGATATCCAGCTCAAGTGTAGAGTAGGCGAAAAAGAAGGGGGCAGGAATAGGAGGGGGAAGCAGCACAGCCGACGGCATGACCCGGAGGAAGTACAGAGGTTTTCTTCAACATACGTAGGAGAACTATAAGGATATATGTAAACACAACATATCATCTTGTCAAAGACCCTAAATGTGACAACCATGTTACCGCGGTGTCGGAAGACTAACATGTCATAATTTTATAAGCCGTGTGTTTTGACATAATCCTCCCAACCGGATTTCAGTTCTATGTAATAATGCGAGATTATGACACAGGAGGAAAGAGTTGGGATGATTATGTCAAAACACACGGCTTAGAAAATTATGACATGTTAGTCTTCCGACACCGCGGTAACATGGTTGTCACATTAAGGGTCTTTGACAAGATGACATATTGTGAAAAGATAAATCCTTATAGTCCTCCTACGTATGTTGAAGAAAACCTCTGTACTTCCTCCGGGTCATACCGCCGGCTGTGCTGCTTCCCCCTCCTATTCCTGTCCCCTTCTTTTTCGCCTACTCTACACTTGAGCTAGATATCATGTGTGGCTGAGAGAGTCAAATAAGAAGAATGGAAGCAGGGACGAGCAGATGGGTCTAGAGCCATCGTGGAGGAGAGGACGTATACTGTGATAATATCTTCTCCAACATTCGATCCCACTACTGATATCATTTCTGTAAGGGTGATCTCTCAGAGTATACGTCCTACCCAGATGGATCTCTCGGAGTATCCTCTCCGGTTAGTTGTCATATCATCATTGCCGAGGGATGAGGGTCGGAGGACAGTCCACTTTATCTACGGATACATAGTTTCTGCCTCGCCAGTCGAATGGCTGCAGGAACTATGTTACCGCGGTGTCGTAGTCCAATATAATCCAGAGATTGACACAGTTCTAATTCATATATGTAGTCCAATACAAATAGTCTAAAACAAAAACAACCCAATAAAAATAGTCCAATACAAATAAGTACTAATAGCTAATGCTTGCCACGCTGCTCACGCAAACGCTCAGTGATACTTTCACGCAACCACCTCCGAAAAGCGAGATTTTTGGTGCGAGGAGAGGCGTCGTCCCTTGCCAGGACTGCATCAAAAGTACTCTCGGCATTACTAGCTACCGGTGCTGGATGACTAGAACTCCCGGTCTCACTAGCAACCGGTGCCACTTCCTCCTCAACTGTAGGAGGAGCCACCTCAGCATTCACTATTTTCTTCAAACGACGTGCTGCTCCTCGGGTCATGGGTGCCATCTGGTAAGTATATGTAACAGAATGTAAAAGAATGTAACAGCTCAAATTCAAAAACCAAAATCCCCATGCCAACATGAATCATAACATATAACTTAAACCCAGACATGACATAGGATTAAACCTAATGATTTAATCATCCTTAAATCAGTAAACACAAACAATGTACTAATTCTCAGTTTTTAGTCCAATGTAATTCGAAAGCCATCATCCCATGCCAAAAAAACACTCCATACACAGAAAACAACAGATTTTTGATAAGTACTTATTTGTGTAGGGGTATCATCTGACTGCACACAAGGGATGATGAGCTGGGCAGGTGCAATATGGATGCAGTAAGCCACCCCAACAATGCCCGGCCCCCTTAACTAGGCTAGTTCTAGGTCAAATTAGGAGTCCAAGTCAACTCTGTCAAAACTAATCTTAATTAGGCTAAACTTCTACCTTAGCTAATCAAATATATATACTAGACTTCACGACGTGTGTCTGTGTATATATATATATATATATATATATATAGGCATAATTTTAAGTAATTTATTAATAATATATATATATATATATATATATATATATATATATATATATGTCTGTGTGTGTGTATCCGTATGTCTGTGTCCGTGTGTGTGTGTGTGTGTGTTTGTGTGTGTGTGTCTGTGTGTCCGTGTGTCCGTGTATGTGTGTGTGTGTCCGTGTGTGTGTGTCCGTGGCCAGCCCCCGCCCCCATCGTACCCCCCCAACGCTGCCCGCCCCCTCGATCCCACCGCCCCCTCCACACCCCCCGCCCCCCGCGCACGGCCAGCCCCCCTCCGCAACCCCCCGCACCCCGCGGCCAGCCCCCGCGCGCCCCCATCCCTCCAACGCTTCCCGCCCCCTACCACCGCCCCCTCCACACCCCCCGCCACCGCCGCCCCCCGCAGTCGACGCCGCCCCCGCAGCCCCCGACGCCCCCGGCCCGCTGCACCCACGACCACCGCGCGCGCGCACGAGAGAGAGAGAGAGCGAGAAAGAGAGAGAGAGAGAGAGAGAGAGAGAGAGAGGGAGAGGGGAATACCTTTGGGAGAGAGAGAGGAGAGGGGGTCGCCGATCGATCACCGCGGGAGAGAGAGAGAGAGAGAGGAGAGAGAGTGAAATTTGGGGGGAATAAAAAAGTTTCCCCCGTCGTTTCAACTTAAGTCTGGAACGTAAATTTAGCGACGGAGTAGCGACGGATTATTCCGTCGCTAATGCGTCAGTAAATCTCGCGCGAGTAGCGACGGATTATTCCGTCGCTAAGTCGTCAGTAAATCTCGCGCCAATATTTTAGACTTTTGCCGCCAAAATATGCGACGTTTTAGCGACGGATATAAAACCGTCGCTACATGGCCGACTACCTATCGACGGCATAGCGACGGATATGGACATAAAAAAATAAAAAAAATTGTCCACTGCTTTCCATCGGTATTCCGTCACAAATCCGTCGGGGATCCGACGGTGATAGCGACGGAAAATTTTCGTCGCTAAATGGCCGTCGCTAAAGTACTGTAATTTGGTAGTGTACGAATACTTAGTATTCGCGATTGTGTAATGTTTGTATATGATGTAAATACAAATGTTTGGTTTTGATATTGAGATTTGTACTTAGTAATCTATAACTTTCATATCCTATATTTGTGTCTTCTACAATCCTTTTATCACCCAAAGCAGTTGTCATTGATCTTCCTTTGTCACTTCATTTTATGTTCTGCATAACTAGATCTATGATCAAGAAGATAAAAATGTATGGCATATTCACCATTGGGTTCTTAGCAAACATATCATGACTGTGTTGTTTGTTTTCCATGAAGATGAGACCATCCAAAAAATGAGGGCTTGGGGACAAGTAGTGTAATTTTGTACCATCTAAATCATAGTTCAAATCTTCTTTGATAATATTCTTTGTTCCAAGAAAAATATCATAGAATCCACCAATTTGGGATATATCACTCTGTCTCACGATTTCTGCAGTGATCATGTCGATCACAATTGTAACTTTTGATTAATTAAAATCCAACACAACTCGGCCAATGTATTCATTTGCCAACACAAGTTCGGTGTGTAACCGAACGGTTCGTTCTATCGATTTATGGTTTCAGTTTCCTCCGTTGCATCTCGTGCAATGTATTATTAAGTTTCAACCATTGCATGCATCTCGTGCAGTATTTTAATTCAGTCTTCTCTGTTGCATCTCATGCAACGTATTATTAAGTTTCAACTGTTGTATCTCGTGCAACATTTTTAATTTAGTCTCCTCCGTTGCATCTCGTGTAACGTTTTAATTCAGTCTCCTCTGTTGTATCTCGTACAACGTTTTATTTCTGATATTCAAAGCTAATACTCGAATATGTTCAACACATTCTATTTTCAACTTTTATTTTCATTGCAATGCATCATTCATAATCAACTCGTTGCAATTGATGCAGCAACATCCCACGACTTTCCTTGTATCGATGCAACCAACATTTCTCATATCGACCGTTGCATTAAAACAATGAACATCTCAATTCACTATTTACGACGTGTTGCACTTGCAACAACAAACATTTTACGATTTTTTCAACAAATATCATGTAATTTTCAAAACACATGCGGCAAAATTACACATTTGTATTAGACTTATTGTATGGAACATCCAGTACGGCATCGAGTAGAGTCAAGAGTCATTTTATGGTGGCGGACAACTTTTAGAATTGAAACGAAGCAAGCGTCTTGAGAAAATTGAGCCTATAGCTCTGATACCAATTTGTCACGCTCCGACTCAGAAAATTGCTCGTCCTCGCATCAATTTATCCGAATCGTTCGTCCTCCCTGGGACGTGATGTCGTACGAGTCTGGAGTTGCACTCGTACAAGGCAAGATGATAATTTCTCAAATGGTTATCTTTGATTTGATATTAGCAACTGAATAAAATAGAGTATACAAAATAATTCTTTTTTATTCAATAAATAAACTGAGGTTACAAAAGCTTTTAATAGCTCAATTGAATTTGTCAGATTGGCTACAACACTCAAGTTCTCTCTTGCCCACAAAGGATTTTATCGTTCCATACATCATGCCTTCTATATCTCGACCATATCAATCATGTTGTAAGTCTGAGCATCAATGCGATTGCACGCTTCAAATGCTATGGCATTCCATGCCTCAGTGCGATCAAACGAAGCTCCATCGCGAACAGACCATTCCCTGAACCTGTTAGCAAACTAGTAGGAGATTAGTACTTTCGTCCTCGTTGTACTGATCAAAGATCCACTTAACTAAACCGACATTAAGTAATGTATTGATTTATACAACATACAATTAGTTACCTTTCTATGTTCTCCTTAGTATCGGTTTCATGACATATTCGAAAGTAGTAAAGCATGTTATCATGGCAAGCATGTTATTTCGAATCGCATAAGCAAACAGACAACCAATAGCAATCTCGTGTTGTTTCGTGACTTTTTACCAACACTGACGTACTCGCCCTTACACCGACGCAAGGTGAATACGCCTTATTACTTTCCTTTCATGTTATAAGTACTCTGTGCAGGATATCTGTGTTCCTGCACTTTCAGCCTACCGTTCCTTAATTATATGAAGGTTATTAGCGTATCCGTGCCAGAATGGACTAACTTGATTCTCTTTTCTCAAAGTAGATAACCCGGCATCCTCTCCGTACGGGTTTGATGGCCCAATATCTGAAGGACGTCGAACTTACCATCAATTGTGACTTATCACATCAGTAGCAGATCGTAAGTCATGCCCAAAAGATGTGCACCAATAATGATTCACGTCCCTCCTATAGGTCGAACGGTCCCGATGCCCTAGCATTTAACTCGTTCGAGGAAATATCACCACACCCGTGCACAGGCAATATCTCAAGTCCATTCAACCATGCAATGCGCGTCTTATTTTCATACAACTAACTAATTTGATTATATCTATTTTTATTGGCACAATGTTCCAACTCAATGTTCATCAACGAACGCCCCGAAGGACATAAACATTTTGAAGGCACCATGCCACATTCGACAGTTCCGTCACATTCGTACCACAACTATCCCGATGCGCTAGCATTTAACTCGTTCGAGGGAATATCATCACACCCGTGCACAAACAATATCTCAAGTCCATTCGACCATGCAATGTGCGTCTTATTTTCATACAACCAAGCAATTTGCCTATCTCTATTTCTATTGGCATAATGCCCTAACTCAATGTTCATCAACGAACGCCCCGAAGGCTATAAATATTTCGTAGGAACCATGCCACATTCTACAGTTCCATCACATTCGTGTTAAAACTGTTCTCATCTTCACAACGAAGCCATCTTTTATGATTCTCGTACACGTACGCACGCTTTGATACACAATTGTTCTCTATTTTTCGAGTCGGGCATGCGATGCACACCTCGATACTGTATTTCCATGTTCTATGCCTTAGTGTTCAATGTTCCTGGCTCGTGCACTAGGGCACTTGCCTTAATAGTCCTTCAATGTGCTAGCCTTCTAACTCATGCGCGAAGGCACAATTGACTCGTGCGCTGAGGCACTTGTTGATACAGTTATCCTATCATGCCCCAGTACCGAAATACTGAGACGGACTAGGCCAGCGACTCCATATGAGATATATAAACGTCATATGGCGATCGTGGCTGTCAAGAGACAAGGGGGTGCATGCTACAATCAAGTCTCCTATGGTCTCACAGAGCATCTATGTCTCAATCAATCAAAACAAGAAGCAGTAAATAATGATCATATAAGACAAAGCAGTAAGGCGTCCCCGACGCTTCATCAAAATGATTCATAAGCCTAGCTATACAAAATGATAAGCTAATACCGAGAGTCAATAGTACATAACCGTAGTCAGCTGTAGTCTGATTTAATTATAATTATATAAGAAACTGAATGTCCAGAACTGCCGGCTAAACAGGTGCCGGTGGCTAAATGCCAAGTACAAAATAGAAGATATCAGAGCAGTAAAAAAGAAACCCACTCATGGTCCCTGGCGCCCATACTCCTGGTGTACACCATTGTTCGGGTATAAGGTTGGATCCTCTGGCGCTGCTACGAGATCTGGCCAAACAAAACCAGCGGGGTCAGACCCCGAATAGCAAGTACCATAAGGGAGCACAAAAGAGTGAGATAAAACCCAAACGTAATAATAAGACCTGATTCAAGAGTTATAGGCTTATACCATAGCATCGAGACAATACGATACCCTTACAACCAAACAAGGACAAACGGTGCCAATATCATGTCGAGATAAGATATATCCTATAACTATGTGCAGGTAAAGGACTTCTGATCGCGACTTCGATCCATAGCCTATCGCAGCATAATAGCCCAACCCAACAAGCAAATAATGACATTGGTTGGACCATGCACCACGATATTCCATGTTCCTCAATTGCTAACAGAAGAAAATATATCACAAACAAGTCGGCTTACAAGTGGCCAATCAATCATACGGCTTTCTATGATTTGTCTGGGTTATCCTAGTAATGCAAATTATAGGAATCCTCAGATTGTGTTGTAGCCTCCCTTTCCGAAATTTTTGAAATATTTTTTTATTATTTATTTGATTTAAATAGTGATTTTAGAATTTTTATAAATAATTATTTAGTTAGTTTTTACGGTAGATAATTTTTGCCATGGTTGAGTTTTGAAGTACCAGACGACTAGGAATCATGGTACGGATAGTGCAGTGGCGTGCTTTGACTAGTGTTTAGCCATGGTAAGGGAATGCCAAGCCATGGGAAGGTCCGAACCAGGAAAACCAGGCCAAGTTGCGACTTAACCGCTCTAGATGTTTAATTATTTATTAATTAAGTTATTGATTTGCAGAAGACCCGGTTGTACTCCGCTAGTCCGAACTAGACTCGAACCGAGTCCAAGCCATGTAGACCCTTAGTGCGACCAAGACGGCCACAAAGATATACTGCATGTATAGGGGTGTTTTATTTTAATGATCAATGACAAATCATAAGTATTGGTTAAATAAAATATATTATTGCTATTAAGGTTATAATTATATTTTATGTATATTTGTTATTTTCGAACATGATACGTTTCTTGAAATGTCGTTTTAGGTTTATGGGACCTTGACTAGAACGGTATATGTATGTATATATATTGTGTGTGTTTATTTGATTAAGGGAAATATAGTTATTAATCATTTGGTATATATATTTATTTCGTGTTCTTAATAGTTAAATGATTATTATTTATTAGGATATATATTTATTTCGTGTTCTTAATAGTTATATATATATATATATATATATATATATATAATATATATATATATATATATATATATATATATATATATATATATATATATATATATATATATATATATATATATATATATATATATATATATATATATATATATATACTAATATTATATAAATATGTCAATATAAAAAAAAAAATATATATACTAATATTATATAAATAGGTCAATATATATACAGGTTATATATATGCGTATATATAGATATATCTATATATCTAGGGCAATATGTATATATGCCTATTAATATATATATTCACATGTATATATATACATGTGTATTGGTGTTAGCCTAGACTAAGTAATAAGCCCAAGCCCCAGGCCCAGGCCCGACCTCACTTCCCACAGCCAACAATAAAACCCAACCAGGGTGACCCTCTACTGCCAAAATAGGGAAATGGTTCATCAAGTGTTTTGAATGAATGTCCTTTGTGCATGCAGCATGGCGAGCAAATATTTGGTGCAGGCTAACTATTATTAGTGGCTTCAATTACAACTTCATGAGCTAAGCCCAAACCCATACTATTTCTCCCCCAACAACCCGAGCCCACCCGCACAGGCCCGAGCTCCCTGTACACAGTACACCCACAGCCGCGACTCATATAAAGGAACAAAGAGGAAACCCTAAGCTAAAATTTGCCAACACTCCAACGCACGCCCCCACGACCTCTGCGCGCGCCCACGGCCACCGCAGTGCCATCGCGCGCGGCCGCAGTCGGCCAGAAACTGCGCGCGCGTCGGAAACATAGTCGACAGCAACAGTCCGTCGACCCTACTTCGCAGGTAGATTACTCTCCACTCGTTTGACCATTTCTCGTCTCGTTTTCACGTATACGATCACAGCATGACCACCTTGAAATACCCATAAATAGGTTGTCCATAGTTGTATAAGCCGTCCTGAAAAATTGACCTGAAGTCGAGGGGAAACTACTTAAAAAAACAGAGTATCATGAACCGTCTGAAACCCGACTTGGCAGAGCAATCCTGACCAAAACACTTAGAGTTTTTGAAATCAAATCTGAAACATTAAAAGACAACATATGGGTCTTCCAAACCCTTTTTAAAGAGTTGGATTTCGACGACGGTGCGTCGAGAAATCAGTCTCCCAAAACCTGCAAAAACCTAATTTCAAAACAGTAGAAAACTTGAAAAACCATCCGATACGACGTGCGTTCCGCCAAACCGGGCGACGTGGTCGCGAACCGAAAGCATTGAAAGGTGCGTATCGGCTTCATGGACGAGTGGACTTTGACGGAATTCAAATTGGTCGCGTGTGCGCGACGAATTTGATGCGTATCCGTCAAAATTTACCGTATCGGCCTCTGTGCAAACTTCCCAATTACTTTGTACACGCTCGTCAGATCGAGACGAAACTTGCGCCAACAGGACCGTATCGTTTTTCTGGTCCTGTATGCCATGTTTGGTCTGATTCTGAGACCGTTGATTGGATCACCGTTTTGTGGGCCCCACGATCCGATTCAACGGGCGATTTTGTGCACGGCCCACCGGAATCCAAAATTGGATATACCGTTGGATTCGTATCGTCAAAAAAAATCTGTAGACATGTAGTTTGATGATTTTAGAGACCATTGACTCTGTCACACTTTTCGGTGCAAAGCGGGTCCAACGGTGGACACCGTTTTGGCCCGAAATTACCGTTTTGCCCCTGTGTCCAGAATTGGACTTAAGGACAGGCAATCCTAGCTAATTTGACTATTCTGAAAATGTTGGCAATGTCTGTTTCAGCTTTCGGAGACAGTTGTGAGGACTTGGACTTCATGGCTTGGCAGTTGACTATATTTTTGTTGGATCTGCGTGCAACCTCCTGGCAAGATACCTTGTCTCCCTCTACAGTTTATTTACATGTATATCTATATTATTATACAGTTTTAATAGTTGATTATTTATATGTGATTTGTATATCATGCCTGCTAGTGTATATATAGCCTTGTTTATAATTAGCTTTGTAGTTCATATTGGATATACGTATATATAGTTCTTGTTCATAGTTACCTTTGTAGCTCATATTGGATTGGTTTTCTCATGTATCGTGATTGAGTCGTGTCGTGTCATCACTTGTACTTGGACTGAGTCGCATCGTGTCATAGGATGAATAAGTCATAACGGAATTGCTTTACCTCCTTGCCTTGAAATTCTTGAAGCTAACCTGCGAGCCCACACTAGGGGCGAGGGTTAGAAGTTAAGCTAACCTGCGAGCCCACATTAGGGGCGAGGGTTAGTAGTTAAGCTAACCTGCGAGTCTACATTAGGGGCGAGGGTTAGTAGTTATCTGTCCACACCTGCGAGTCCACACTAGGGACGAAGGTGATGCTAGCCTGTGAGTCCACACTAGGGACGAGGGTGATGCTAGCCTGCGAGTCCACACTAGGGACGAGGGTTAGTAGTATATGGTTCACACCTGCGAGTTCACACTAGGGACGAGGGTGATGCTAGCTTGCGAGTCCACACTAGGGGCGAGGGTTTGAGTATTCGATTGGTTATCCATTGACATCGTGATATCGTGTTCTCTTGTTCTTTTCCAGCAGTTTGTTTAGGCGTAGTGGTTCTTCCAGTCGTGTATAGTCGTATTTTCGTGCTGATTGGTCTTTTTTCGTTTATTTCCTGTATTTTCTTTATTGCATGATAAACTGCTAGATAGGCATGTTTTTATGTATCTTGCTATGTCCCCTGAGGACCTGATGATCTCTTCAGGTTAGTTATTGCGTGGAGTTAGTTAGCAGCTCTGGATGGCGGATGATTATGACACTTGTGGGGTCCGGATGTGATGATATTGCTTGCGGGATTCAGGTATTGATACCATGTTTATTATCCAGTTCATCCAGCTCGTATTTCCCTTTCATCATTATGATATATCATATTTATTGATTCAGTTTATAGACTCATGTTATTTCTTGGAGTCTAATCGAACATGCATGCTAGTGGGCTGCAGACCACGACCCATACTTGTTCTTTCTTGCTTAATATTCTTATTGTGGATTGAGATATAGTTTTGCCTTGCCTTGATTAGGCCCATTGCCATAGCCGTGACATCGTTTACGTATTCGAGTTGGGCTGGAGTCCGCTTGATGCGTAGCTGGCTTGCTCACGCTCTCGCGTCCGAAAAGTCGGTGCGGGTCGTGATAAGTTTTTTGGCGGCCCATGCAGGTCAGAGCATTTCGTACCAGTTACGTAACTGTACTTGTACGAGCCTGCGACAATGACTAAACCTTAGAAATCTCAATCCACACTGCCTTGAAATTTCTCCTAGAAATTCTCTACGTCCTTGAAAACTCCATATTCGCTCTCAATTATAATTCCTTGCTTTCCGTATCATTGAATTCTCGTCCCTTTCTATTTCGAAGTGACGAACGATCGTGATATCTAGGATTTATCAGAAATTTTTAAGTTATAGTATAATATTGTCTGATTATTGAATTCTTTAGTTGTTTATAGATATGAGGGATTAAAGATACCATATGTCCTAGGTATTTTGGTAGAACTATTAGCCACTAGTTAGAAGATTATAAGATTTTAGTGACCGTATTTTGAGGAGTAGTGTGACCAAAGGTGGGTAGAAGTCCTCGAAGTTTCGTAGTTACGAAACGACTAGAGAAGGTTATAAAATAATTTTTGAGGAATTAAATTGAGGAGATTAAGGTAATAGTGGACTTTAAATTTTAAGAAATAGTTATGAATTAGAATTTCGAGGATGAAATTATTTTTAAGGTGGATAGATTTGTAGCCTCCCTTCCCGAAAATTTTGAAATATTTTTTTATTATTTATTTGATTTAAATAGTGATTTTAGAATTTTTATAAATAATTATTTAGTTAGTTTTTACGGTAGATAATTTTTGCCATGGTTGAGTTTTGAAGTACCAGACGACTAGGAATCATGGTACGGATAGTGCAGTGGCATGCTTTGACTAGTGTTTAGCCATGGTAAGGGAATGCCAAGCCATGGGAAGGTCCGAACCAGGAAAACTAGGCCAAGTTGCGACTTAACCTCTCTAGATGTTTAATTATTTATTAATTAAGTTATTGATTTGCAGAAGACCCGGTTTTACTCCGCTAGTCCGAACTAGACTCTAACCGAGTCCAAGCCATGTAGACCCTTAGTGCGACAAAGACGGCCACAAAGATATACTGCATGTGTAGGGGTGTTTTATTTTAATGATCAATGACAAATCATAAATATTGGTTAAATAAAATATATTATTGCTATTAAGGTTATAATTATATTTTATGTATATTTGTTATTTTCGAACATGATACGTTTCTTGAAATGTCGTTTTAGGTTTATGGGACCTTGACTAGAACGGTATATGTATGTATATATATTGTGTGTGTTTATTTGATTAAGGGAAATATAGTTATTAATCATTTGGTATATATATTTATTTCGTGTTCTTAATAGTTAAATGATTATTAAATGATTATTATATATATATATATATATATATATATATATATATATATATATTTATTTTATATATATATATATATATATATATATATATATATATATATATTTATTTTATATATATATATATATATATATATATATATATATATATATATATATATATATATATATATATATATATATATATATATATATATATATATATATATATATATATATATATATATATATGCTAAGTTCTAGGTCAATATATATACAGGTTATATATATGCGTATATATAGATATATCTATATATATAGGGCAATATGTATATGCCTATTAATATATATATTCACATGTATATATATACATGTGTATTGGTGATAGCCTAGACTAAGTAATAAGCCCAAGCCCCAGGCCTAGCCCCAAGCCCAGGCCCGACCTCACTTCCCACAGCCAACAATAAAACCCAACCAGGGTGACCCACTACTGCCAGAATAGGGAAATGGTTCATCAAGTGTTTTGAATGAATGTCCTTTGTGCATGCAGCATGGCGAGCAAATATTTGGTGCATGCTAACAATTGTTAGTGGCTTCAATTACAACTTCATGAGCTAAGCCTAAACCCATACTATTTCTCCCCCAACAACCCGAGCCCACCCGCACAGGCCCGAGCTCCCTGTACACAGTACACCCACAGCCGCGACTCATATAAAGGAACAGAGAGGAAACCCTAAGCTAAAATTTGCCGACACTCCAACGCACGCCCCCACGACCTCTGCGCGCGCCCACGGCCACTTCGGCGCCGCCGCGCGCGGCCGCAGTCGGCTAGAAACTGCGCGCGCGTCGGAAACATAGTCGACAGCAACAGTCCGTCGACCCTACTTCGCAGGTAGATTACTCTCCACTCGTTCGACCATTTCTCTTCTCGTTTTCACGTATACGATCACAACATGACCACCTTGAAATACCCGTAAATAGGTTGGCTATAGTTGTATAAGCCGTCCTGAAAAATCGACATGAAGTCGAGGGGAAACCACTTAAAAAAACAGAGTATCATGAACCGTCTGAAACACGACTTGGCAGAGCAATCCTGACCAAAACACTTAGAGTTTTCGAAATCAAATCTGAAACAATAAAAGAAAACATATGGGTCTTCCAAACCCTTTTTAAAGAGTTGGATTTCGACGACGGTGCGTCGAGAAATCAGTCTCCCAAAACCTGCAAAAACTTGATTTCAAAACAGTAGAAAACTTAAAAAACCATCCGATACGACGTGCGTCCCGCCAAACCGGGTGACGTGGTCGCGAACCGAAAGCATTGAAAGGTGCGTATCGGCTTCGTGGACGTGTGGACTTTGACATAATTCAAATTGGTCGCGTGTGCGCGACGAATTTGATACGTATCCGTCAAAATTTACCGTATCGGCCTCTGTATAAACTTTCCAATTACTTTGTGCATGCTCGTCAGATCGAGACGAAACTTGCGCCAACAGGACCATATCATTTTTCTGGTCCTGTATGCCATGTTTGGTCCGATTCTGAGACAGTTGATTGGATCGCCGTTTTGCGGGCCCCACGATCCGATTCAACGGGCAATTTTGTGCACGGCCTACCGGAATCCAAAATTGGACATACCGTTGGATTCGTATCGTCAAAACAAATTCGTAGACATATAGTTTGACGACTTTAGAGACCATTGACTCTGGCACGCTTTTCGGTGCAAAGCGGGTCCAACGACGGACACCGTTTGGCCCGAAATTACCGTTTTGCCCCTGTGTCTAGAATTGGACTTAAGAACAGACAATTCTAGCTAATTTGACTATTCTGAGAATGTTGGCAATGTCTGTTTCAGCTTTCGGAGACAGTTCGTTTAGGCGCAGTGGTTCTTTTCCAGCAGTTCGTTTAGGCGTAGTGGTTCTTCCAGTCGTGTATAGTCGTGTTTTCGTGCTGATTGGTCTTTTTCTGTTTATTTCCTGTATTTTCTTTATTGCATGATAAACTGCTAGATAGGCATATTTTTATGTATCTTGCTATGTCCCCTGAGGACCTGATGATCTCTTCAGGTTAGTTATTGCGTGGAGTTAGTTAGCAGCTCTGGATGGCGGATGATTATGACACTTGTGGGGTCCGGATGTGATGATATTGCTTGCGGGATTCAGGTATTGATACCATGTTTATTATCCAGTTCATCCAGCTCGTGTTTCCCTTTCAGTGTTTCCCTTTCATCATCATGATATATCATATTTATTGATTCAGTTTATAGACTCATG
>JANAVB010005314.1:0-20000 GCA_029216955.1 Iris pallida | reverse complement strand
ACTCCGACTACCTAACCCTAAACTTCCCTTCCCCTTCCGAAACCCTAACCCTATTTCACTCCTCCTCCGGCGAAACCCTAACTTCCCCCGCCTCCGCATCACCGCCTCCTCCTTCTCCTCTTCCTCCCTCCAGAACCCCACCAATGCAACCCTCCTCCCAAACCACAAGAACCCCCCAAACCCTAACCCTAACCCCCTCCTCTCCACCTCCACCCGAACCCTAGCCTCCCTCCTCTCCCTCGCCCTCCTCCTCCTCCGCCGCGTCCTCCCCTCCCCGCCCGCCGTCCGCGCCCTCGCCCTCTCCGCGGGGCCCCTCTTCTTCGCCGCCCTCCGCGACCGGCCCAGCGGGTACCTCAACACCCCCTCACCGTGGTCGCGTCGGGCATGGCCAAGTGGCTCGATATCTACAGCGGGGTGCTCATGATCAGGGTCCTCCTCAGCTGGTTCCCCAACATCCCCTGGGACCGGCAGCCGCTGTCAGCCATCAGGGACCTCCCCTACCTCAACCTCTTCAGGAACATAATCCCGCCCGTGTTCGACACACTAGACGTCAGCCCCCTGCTCGCGTTCGCAGTGCTCGGCACCCTCGGCTCCATCCTCAACAGCAATGGCATGAAGGGCTGATGCGCCGCCGGGAAAAGGAAGGTAGAAATTTGCACCCTTTTTCTTTTACTAGGTAGATATGGAAGGCCATGTTGCAACTTTATCTTCTCTATAGATCTAATATATCTAGGAATCTTTTAATAATTAAAATGAGGTTTTTTTTTTTTAATATTGGGTGAATGATTATTTAATAATGGTAGTTTTGAAAACTGTTACCCTGGTTGTTTCCATTGTCACGAATTTAACTGGAGAAATCGTCCTGCGCTTGTAGCTCATGTGGAAAGCAGCACGGACACCAGGCGGGGCCGGCAGGGTTCGAGTTCCCCCAACCATAAGGATGTGTAGGTGTGTGTGTGTTGTAAAAAAAAACTGGAGAAATCACGTTCTGAAAACAAATTTATGTCAAAAGACGGATAAATCATGTATGTGTAAAGCTTGTATCATGAGAAATAACCATTGGTCCTTCTTTCCCTCTCGTTATTGTCCGAAGTGATTCTATCATATCTTTCGTGTATTTTGATATTGTGACCGACTATGTTGCATGGACACGGATTCGACACATGCATTTCAGACACGACGACACGGATTCAACACACGCATTTCAGACACAACGGCACGGATTTGACACCTACTTTGGTGTGTCCTGCTGTATTTCAGAGTGCCAGTGGCGTGTCCAATATGTCTGTTCGACACAACATGACAACATGGATTTTGGAGTGTTCATGCTTCTTAGCTCACCAATGAAAAGCAAAATAAGAAAATCAATTTAATTCCGGACAAGGTCAAGCACTACATGTCCAGCTTCACCACATTCTAGTTCCTTCTCAATTCTCTCAGTTAGCAGACATCCTTACCAAGGGTTTGCCTCACCACTCTTTATCTTTTTCTGTAAACATGCTTGACATCTACGTTCTACGTTCTAGCTTGTGGAGGAGTGTAGGAGAGAACGTAGTCTTTGAATATTTTCCTTTTATATCTATTAGCTTCATTAACCTTGGTTTAGTCCCATATTAGAAAACTTCTAGAAAGGGAGGCATACTCTCTTCGATTTATGTACTGACACTTTTCTCAAATAAAAAAGGAAATTCATTATGTTGAACAACTTCTCAACATGAAAGAAGAGAAAAAGAATAGAGGGTGAAGATTTATAAGGAACATGAAGGTCGTCATGGGAGTGAAGTCAATAAGATGGCAAGACCAACTTTTCGTCAATTAGTTTTATAATTAATTTTATATGGTTTGTTGTTGTATAAATGTATTTTTTTTAATAATGATTAGTTATTTATAATTACATTAAGGTTACATCTTGCTTTTAGAATTGTTGCTATTTTTGTTAGTTAGCTGTTGCAAACGGACAAATAGTGGAAGAGAATGTACAATAAAAGATGGAGACATTGGAGGGTTTTTGGCAGCACAAGACCCTTATGTGAGAAAAATACACAGATGTAAAGACCCAGTAAACTATTTTGTTGCTTTTGTTGGAAAGATCAGTGATTTAGTAATTCTAGTTAGGTTATGAGTACATGTTGTTCTGTTAGTTAGTTGTGAATTCTAGTAGGAAACAGTTGGAAACTAACTATTAGAAAAATAAACTGAAGTGTTATTGGTTTGTTAATGGGAACCAGAAGACCTTTTTGTGATAGAAGATTATAACTAGAGTAACTAGAAAAATTACTTGCTCATTGACAACCTTCTTTATATCAATTACGAAAGTTGTACCACTGTCAATTAAGTAGTCACGAGTTACTAGATAACCAATGTAATCTATGTTCTGAACTTCTTCCTAAACCCGTCATAACTAAATAACTACCAAACAAGGGAGACATCAAACTATCAAAGATAATAAAATACTAATAGGGGAATGTTGCGCACGACTTCTATATTGGCTCTTTACTTAGGTTACAATTCAAGTTGCTCCTTAAGATAGTTATGAACATACAGGAAGAGAACAAAGAACGGGGATAATTATTAGGTCTGGACAATAATTATTGGGTTTGTTACAGGAAACCTGAATACTGTTATTCAAGGAAATATCTTCCTTAGGAAGAGAAGGATTAACTTTACAAGATGGTTGTCAATTTTTTGAGGAAATCAAGCTGAAAGCTGAAAGCTGAAATCTGATTGAAGAGATGGAATAGAGGAAGGAGAAATTGGGTTTTCCAAAAGGGAACTGGAAAGACCCTTATGCTACACTTAGTTAATGCTATATATTTGGCCAATGTTTGGAAGAAACTGTTACAAACTGAAATATAAGAGAGAACAAAGATTGCTCATGCTTTAAAGGTGTATGAGCAGGTCATATGGGTGCAATGTAGATTTAAGAGTGCTTTATGTATCTCTTTTATTTATTTATTTATTTATTTGGTCCCACACTGTTTAATGCAATATAGGACTCGATTCTCATAGTATAAGTAGGGGTCCATATCCTCCCAATATATCATCCACTATTCTCTCCCTATAATCTTCTAAATGTTGCAATTATCTCCCGCTTTAATCTTCTACATGACATTAGAGATGTGGCAATTATTCTCCCCCTTTAATCTTCTGCATGGTATTAGAGAGAGTATTTTCCTAAATCTAACTCTCCTACCTTTCACCAAAAATATTCCCACGCCATCTTTAAACGTTTAAAACTAATCCTATTCCCCATGACAATCATTACTAAACCGCTACTCGCCCCTCTAGTACAAACTACATTGAATGTGTGCGCTAGTCGAAGGGCTTTAACAAGATTTGCTCTATAAAATTCACTGAAGAATCTCCTAGTGATGCGATCAAACTCTCTCTAGAAGCAGAATGATAGAAAGGTATGCACATGGCTTACCAACTCAGCTGAAGCTTCTTGTTATAATGCATTCGTGTACGTGCGGCATACCAAGGAGATGTGAACCCAACTCATGTCACTCTACTCCTCTGAAGATAATTTTGAAGGCTATATGATATCTTCCTCGAAATCACCACCAATCATTCTGGAGATGATATGTTAATCTTTGCTGCCAACTATTGTGGCCGACTAGACCACACAAAAACAACAACATTAAGCACTTGTTGGGACCTCTTACCTTAGTCAGTTGTTGTTCTAGTTGTAGCTATATCTCAACAATTTCCCTGTGGCAGTTATTCTTTCATCATCTTTAGGACTAGCTTCCAGGTTGCTTTACCTTGGAGCATTGATCCTATTCTCTCTCTAGGACAAGGGCAATGACCACCATCAATAGGACCAGACGACAGACATGGCAGTCTTCCTATCTTGAGCAATGGTCTTGTTACATTTCAGCTCATCTCTTTACTGCAATCACAAAGGCTGGTCCAATCATAACAAGCCTACTTGGTGACAGCTAATATCTGGATGTATGCTCACGACTTGACAAACCATTGCATCTGCTATCTGCTGGACGGTACTTCGTCTGCTTCCACATCGGTTGCTCCAGTGCATCAACCACTCTGGTATCCTCTTAAATTATTCCATCCACCATTCCACTACCTTAGATATCACTCATCTTGCTCTGTCTAACCCTTAGGTTCTCCACTCAGGGAGGTTTGATCATGTCTCATCATATTCTTGAATCTGTAGGATCTAATTGCTACAAATTTATCCTGTGGCCAAATTGACACACTACTCCTTCGCTTGGCATCACGATAGCCCAGTTAACCCCTATATTGAACCTCCAATTTGTTATTATAGTTCCATCTTTACGAGCTAACATTATTGCTATTAGTCGTCTCAACAAAGATCACAACTGCTTATTAACATTTTTCCCCTTTTCTGTGATTCAAGATCTAAAGACGAAGACAATTATTAGCGAGGGACGTAAGGCAAATTGATTGTACCTTTTTGGATGTTTCTCTGTTGCATTTCGCTTGAGTTTCTAAGATTGATCGGCAATATCGGCTTGGTTACTGCTCTTTCAGTTCTGAGAACTACTTCCATATTTATCTTTTTTAGGTTTTCTTGTGAACCTTGTATTTGGGTAAGCATCATAGCTCTACTTTCCCAACTAACAATAGAAGTGAATTTTTGTTTTCGATGGTAAGTATTGTATTTGCGGTCCTTGTAAAGACAAGTAAATTTGTTTTTGTTACTTTACGACTTTATTGATGATCACTACTCATGATTTGGCTTTTCTTATTACCTGATAGGTCTGAAATTCTTTCATCTTTTAAACACTTCGACAAAAAAAGGGTGTCATAGTGCTACGAGGCTCGTGTGTACTCAAGGTCCGGGGAGGGTCAAGTTTTATGCAACCTTAACCCCATATATATAAAGAGGTTGTTTCCATGACTCGAACATGCAACCTTGAGGATGCAAGCAACAAGCTATACCATCGTGCTGGGACTCCCTCTATTTTAAACACTTCAATCAAGAAATAAAAAAACCGTACACCACAACTAAAACCTTTCGTTCTGATATGCTAAAGGGTATCTATGTGTGAATAAAGGTATCCTTCACCAGGCCTCCTAGTAATGACTGCAACCATTCATATTAATCTTATCAATTAGTTTATTTCAAACTTTCAGTTATGATAAGTATGAGATCATTAAAAAGTTTACGACTTAAACTACTAGCTACTCCTGATAGGATTTCCAACTCCTAGTATGAGAATGAGAGATCCTTCGAGTTTCAGGTTAACTCCCCACTATTGGCTGATAGAGGAACTGACTGTATTGATCGTCTGATTCCTCGTAGACTATTTAAGAGTGTCGAGAAAAATGGAAGATGAAGTTTGGTTTGTACATTAAGGCTTAGAGTTCGTATGCTTCCCATACGTGCTAGCTGCAAAGGCTAATGTAGTATGTTAGTGGCCAAAGGCACTTGGTGCCTGAGTAATTGGCATATACTTGTACTCTGTACCTGAGTTATTATGAGAACTTATTACTGATGAGAAGAAAAATAAAAAGCATTTTGAGGATTTTCACAAAACTAGTACAATTTTGGAGGAAAACCACATCCCCAAAAACAAAACAAGTACAATTTTGAGGATTTTCACAAAACTAGTGCAAACAGGAAGGACTGTAAAGAAGAGAATGAGCAGTCAGGAAACAAGGCAAGGAAATAATGAATAACAACTGCAGTAGGAAGGATAATAAGGAGTAAGATTGGAGAGGAAGAAGAGTAATAAATAAGAATAAAAAGGAAGTGAAGAACTCTTGTCATCAGACCTTCGATTTCGACCGCCAACCCACCATCAGGCAAAGATGATGAGACGAGATTGATAGTCGAAAAGTGTAAAGGAATTAGGCGAAATGATATTGATATTTGAGAAGTCTAAAGAAACGAAAGAGATGGGACGTGAAAATGCGGGATGATATTGATAGTTGAGAAGTGTGAAGGAATGAAAGAGTTAGGAACCTATGAAGAATGGATGCAGGTGGGGGATGCGAGTGTGACACGCGGGTGCAGTGATTCGAAAGTTCCCAAAAATTTTGGGTGTGGATGTGGTAATAAAAAAATAATTAAAAATATTTTTTTATTATTCCTAAGTAAACTTGATTATAGAAAACTCTCAACCATTTAATCTACCAATTAAGTAATGAAACATACAAACCAATAACACATATTTCAAACTAAATGACACACTAAATCCTCCGTTCTATCTGGTGCCAACTTGTTTCTCTTCAAGGAGTGTATGAAAGAATACGTACTCCACCTTTCACAACATGAGGAAGAGGAAGGTTATCCAAGTAACTTCATAGCCAATACTTGGAGAGAGGGTGCCGATGTGCCATGAAGCCGGGTCCATAATTCCTCCCTCTCTCATGGAATCATTATTCTCAAAGTCATTGAGGCATATACCGAAAAGTTGGCAAACATTATGTTCACATTTCTTCTTTCATCATCATCAGGAAAGTATCTTTCCAAACACTTTGCCCTCTTCGTTGTGATCTCCGTGTGGAACGCGATTAGGACCACCTTGAAGCCACTCATCACTAGAATACCTAGAGATGAAGAAAATGATTATTAGAATATAAATGAATATCTACTATTTTTTAAGAACATGAATTACTAAAACAAATAGTAAGATACCTAGGATTCAAAGAGTGTGCCAAGCAACGAAGAGGTGTATTGCTTTTGGTCCATCGCGCAACAAGGGTGTCATGCACCACATTGAAAAAGAAAATTCCTCACTAGCCAGCTTCCTTTCATGTAAATAAATTATTTCTCTCACCTTATCAATCATGGTGTCCCATATATCATAAATCAAATAGAGACGAGGTCTATCGATGTCCGCTGCCCTAATCATATTGTAGATAGGCTTTATGAAATCAAGAATGTAAATAAATTATTTCTCTCACCTTCTCAATCATGGTGTCCCATATATCATAAATCAAATAGAGACAAGGTCTATCGATGTCCGCCGCCCTAATCATATTGTAGATAGGCTTTATGAAATTGCAACCAACTTGTGCACACCAATTTGCATCCAATATCAACTCCTTTACATGTGTTGCATTCCTAACATCATCTTCTTTGTAAGCGTCCAAATCTTAAGGACCATTAATTGGCGATCGCGCTTCACCTTCACAAGCCTTGAGAGCATTATAATGCGAGATGCAAAACGTGTTGTGAGTCTCTCGACAAACGAGAGCGACTTCCATTTTGAAATCTCATTAAACACGGTCAATCTCATTGAATGGTTCAGTATAAATTTCTTAATAAAGAAAGCATCTTCAATGACATGTAATCCAACTACACTCTTCAAATGTCCCATTATTTTTCGGTGTCGGGTGTCCTTTGTCGCACATATGTTCCTCAATGCTAGGTTGAGGGTACCCACACAAGGTGTTGAAAAGATACATGAATTTTTTTCTTTAATAATAAGAGCATCCGCTCTACAAATAGGTGCATTATCGGTAATAACTTGCACCACTCGATCAACCCCAACACTTTCAACATCTTTGATCAAACTAGATATGAAGTATTTATCTTTCCTTTCGCCTTCACAATTCTCGGCTTTGAGAAACATATCACCGCATCCACAAATTGCCATAAAATTAATGATTGATCTTCTTTGAGAATCCGACCAACCATCACTAACAATTGATACGCCCTTGCTCTTCCACGAATTACGAGTGGGCCCCAACAACCTCTCTATATTTGTTCTCTTCTTTAAAAGGAGAGTAGTTATTAAAGCATTGCAACCCAACGGGATGAAGCCAACACCACAATTAGCCGCCGAAGTAAATGATTGGACATAATGTGGATTTTTTGCCAAATGAAATGGCAACCGGAGTAGAACATCCTAGCAATCTCGGCTTGAGCATCCTCTCGGACTTGAATATTGAAGCCTTTATCAAGGGGTCCCTTTCTTTTTCGTAGGAAAAAATGTGTGTCGCACTAGTATTTATACCTGGATGCCCAACACATTCTTGATTCACATTTGACGGTGATAGAGGAACATATCTTGGTCTTTTATCATTTTTCTTCCTCTATGCTTCCTCTTCAATTTTTTTAATTATAGTAAAACTTCATTAGTTATTTTCCCACACTTTTTAACCCCAACACCACTCTTCCTTAAAAGATGGACTTTCACCCAAAAATATGACCCAGTAAACTCTCCATTACAATAATGATACCGAAATCTTCAATTCCCTCCACTTTCTCCTTTCTTCTCCAACTTCTCAACATGCTCCCCAAAGGGAAAATTCTTCATCTTGCCCCTTGTTTATTTTCCTTCTAAGGAAAGAATTAAAAAACATATTAAAAACATGGGGAAAATGATTAAAAAACAGCAATAAAATAGAGAACAAAAAGCACACAAGCATACTATTATTTAGACCAAGCACTAAACTACAATATTTAAATACGTTAGTGCAGCAACCAACAAATAAACTAGTATATAGAGTATAGATAGAGCAACACAAACACAAGTATCACCGTATCATTCGTGAAGAGAGAGGGTTATTATAATAAGGAATCATTATCAGTTTTTACTTTCTAACAATATAAATATACAAGTTTGTCAAGTTACAACAAAAGAATGGGAGAGACAGAACACTATATCAGTTGAGACATAGAGAGAGTGAGAGATCATTCAACTTACACTGAGAATGGAAGAAGATGGAATTGCCGGAGATAAGGAAAGATGGAGTTGCTGGAGATGGAGAAGAACTCGTAAGCCACCAGAGATTGGAAGGAGCCCAAGTGTCACGCAAGAATCGGAAGCTAGGGTTTCTCCCGCTCACGTTTTGGCTTCTAAAAGGATCGACTGATTTGTTCGAATGAAAGGATCGGTTCTTTTGGTAATACTTAAATGGATGTTTAGTTATTTTATATTTAAAGCCCTCAACTTTTTAAATTATAAAACCTTACGCCTTTTCTAAAAACTAACACCGCACCCGCACCTTAGCCTCACCTGACTTATTAAAATTTCATTTTTGATCCGATTCTTTTCAGGTGCGAATCATAGGCAAATTGGGTTGAATCGGGGCTATATTAATTTCCAATGCAAATGCACATGAAAGTAACTAAGATGCACGGATGCTCTCCCGGAGTCTGTAAACGTATTTATATAGCGTATCTACGTGTCACAGTACTTTCTCGATATACATGGCGGATAGATATACATGGCGGATATCGCTCTTCCACATTTATGTTTCAAGAGGACCCAAAACATAGTGAGTGATTTGGCATAGTTGTGATCATCCCAAAAATAATTGAGATATGAGACATTTCATTTCGGTGGTTCTTTTCTACAACTTTTCAAAATCTAGTGAGTGATTTGGCATATTTGTGATCATCCCAAAAATAATTGAGATATGTGAGACATTTTGTTGCAATGGATCTTTTCTACAACTTTTCAAAACCTTGCTATTATCCAGAACATGTGTAAGGATGATATTATTAAGATTTAATGTCCGGTCGCCTTTGTCATTGTCATTCAACTAAGTAGGCTCTTCGCCCCCTCGAATCCGTAAATCTGAAGAGCATGCCAGAAAAAAGGATAGTCCCCTATGCATTTCATTCTTTCCGTTCTGGAAAGAATTCAAGACCCTATAAAATATGTATCTAGATATGTTGTCATGTGTTTATTACTGTACCCATGCCATGCGCACACCCTAAAATTTCTAGAATATGTTGTATTTAGAAGCCGTATATGAGTTTGTGTTTGTGTGTCGCTATGCTACCTGGGTAACCAAGTTCTTGCTTTCATCCATGATCATTATGGAGTTCTTGCTTATATTGCTTCAGGGCAACAGGCAAGGTGTCTGTTGTGTAGAAACTTCAAAGCTTTTGATGTTCTCTACCCTTTGTAGATGATCTCTCCTGAGCAATTGGAAGGTTGGCTTATTCTTTAGCTCACATACTCGTGGTAATATTTAATATCCTGCTTTGACAAAACTTGCGTTGCTTTCTGCAACTAATCCTATTGCTCGTGTTTTCTTAGACCTAAGTGTTGGATCGAGAGTCAACCCTAGAGGAGGGGTTGAATAGGGTTTTACTAATTATTTTGTTTTTCTCTATTTTATCTTTTGAAGTTATAGCAGCGGAAAAGAAAGCAACAATAAAAGAGCAGACAAATATAACAATTTTATAGTTGCTTTGGCCTACTGCATACGTCCAACCCCCTCATCTCCAGGAGGCTTAAAAATTTACTAAGAAATAGCTGACCCAAATACACCCTGTATCTGTCGACCCCAGCCCGTACAATTTACCTTAGAGTCCCTAGATGCACAAAGATCTAGTCCGTCCCTATTTTTTACCCAAGAACATGTTCCAAAAACCCAGAATGGAAAATGGTAAAAAGAGGTACAAGAAAAACCAAGTGGAAAAGAACGAAACTACAAAAGGACAATCTCACTGTTGTAATGGTTAAACTTCTCTTTGTGTTCTATGCTGGAGAATAGTTCTGAAGTCGGAAGCTGAAATGAGAAGGTTCTTCGCCTCCCCATCGGTGATTGTGAAATCCTCGGAGCAGTTGTCAAAGGTGTGAAGCACCTAAGCTTTGGCCGTTTGTCCCAGTGTAGCAATGTCGAACTCGAATGAGACCGAAAAAGAATGGAAGAGGAATAAATCTTTGTGGTGTGCTTTGAGTGCTAGTTTGGCTCTCCTTTATAGGCATTAACAGTGGCAGTTGGATGAGCTCAAGTTCGAGTGATCTCATCAAGAAAAATGCTCTCTCAATCAAATATCAAACTGCCCCTTTATCTTCTACAAACTGCTTAACCAGTAACAACCAAAAAGTCTCATCAAAAGAAATCTGGACGTCAATTTTGTTAACCAAAAATCGGATACGGTTTTTATGTTTGCTGGCGCATGCATACAAGTGCCACATGAGAAGGGCACAAGTCTTCTTCTGCTTCATTTCAGGTGAGAAAAAAAGATTCTCCTCGAGCTAACATGACTTGGTTCCATTGGAGCAAGCAATGAATGTTGCACTGCTACACCTGACCAAGCTTGCATGGAAAAACCTGTTGACCCCAAACATGGTAGTCAAAGGCGCACCATGCAGCCAGGCGCAACAACTGCGTCTCGCACCTCACTAGGCGACGTGTCTTTTTCCAGGCGCACCCATGTTCAGCAAGGCGCAACCAAGAAAAGACGTATCTTATGTTTTTTTTTTTCCCAAAAATCTTTGAGGTAGGAAAATAGTCCTTACCTCATACAAGTGGAAGGGAGGTAGCCCTTTTCACGGTTGCCAAAGTTGGCTACAGTTGAACTGGAAAAACTAAAACTTACTAACGTGTGGTAGAAAGAATACACTTGGTTATGTTTTAAGTTTTAACATGTTTTTTATTGGTTTTAATATGTTATTTGGTTTTACTTACTAATAGCATCCACTGTTGACTGCTATTGCTACTGCAGCTCCGTTAGTTCATTAGTTCACTTGCTTATGTTTTAACATGTTTTTTTATTGGTTTTAATATGTTATTTGGTTTTACTTACTAATTTATTTTTATATTTTATATTTTATATTTATTTTTGCATCTTGTTTCCTTCGGGCACGCACCTACTCTAGTCCGCGTTGCGCCTTTGACTACCTTGACCCCACATGATTTTGTTGCCCTATAGAAAACATAGGGAGCTATTGGTTTGGACTTTGGAAGCTCATGTTTGCTCATAGTGCCTTGTAGCTAATTACAAAGTAATTATTATCAATCAAACTTGAGAAGTATTATCAATCAAACTTGAGAAGCTTGCTCATGTTTGCTCATAAGGCATGTTCTGCTAGTTTTAGACTCACCTAGTTTTGACATTGGAGTTAAGCCACCTTTTGGCTTGTTTCTATTTTATGAGCCCGTCTGCATGTTTGTTCTATTATCTTAGGTTGGTGGTTTTATCTAACATTTGCTTTTTGATGCACTAAACTAAGAGTGCACTTACACTGGATAGTGTGTTTTCTCGTGTTAACTGTGAGGTAGCTTTTATGTGAAACTTGAGGACCACACTTGATTTTGGTGAAACCCTGGCACTTGAGTTCCTTTCTTAATAGTGTAAACATTTGATGTAAAAAAAAAGGGTTCCTCAGCTTCTTGGAGATGAGGCTCCTCAATAGTGTCACTTTTTAGTAGCGCTCTTCAGTAGAGTTGTGAGTATCCCATAAAGGTACTCTTCTTCCACCAAGGTAGAGTTTGGACTCAGCCTCATTTTCATCATCGCTTTCTATATTCATATGTACTTCCATATACTTGCAAAAAAACATGTATGCTGGGCGATGCATGCTTTTTCACTTATTCTGCACTTATTCTGGAGTAGTTTATCTGTAAGCATCTTAGTAGGTTTATTTGGTTGAGTTTATAAAATACTAAATCATAATTGAACAGCTTTTATGCTGCGAGGAGACTTTTAGCAAAGTAATTCCATCTACTTATACGTTCCCCTTAAGTTTTTTTTTTTTAATACCACGAGTAACCTTCTAAAACTTCTTGCAGGATTTGGAAGAACGCATGAAGACTTTCTTGGTGCATTAAGTTTTTGCAGGAAATTAGTTACTACTACGTCCTCCAGATGCAGAGAGAAGATGTAGCAATCAAATTTATGGTTTTGACACTATAGTAGGGTTTGGATGAAAATTTCTGTTTCGGAAAACGTATGTGTTTTGTAGACAAAAATTGTTGGTATATGTTGTGTGCCTATTTCAGTTACATTTTATATAAAGATGCAAGATATTATATAATTTGGTGTCTTCATCATTCTGTTGCAGGACAATTTTCTTAACCAGTTTGATATTTACATATTCTGATGTAGATTTAGAGAGGGAGATTATATGGCTTGGCAGGTCCAGCAAGAGGTTGAGGCTTTCATAGGGAGTGAAGCAGCATCTATTCTTGTTGTGTATTGAAACCATGAAATTAGGTTGTTTTTGTTTCACATAGGATAATAGGAAACAATCGGGATTTTAGTTTTTGGTTGGAACTAAAATTTCATATGCAACTGTTTTAGACAAGTTAACTATGTTCACATGCCTCTTTAGTTATTTGTGGAATATATAAAAAATTATCAGGATCTGAATAAAATAAGTCATTTTAGAAATGCTGTCAATATGTGGCTTTGAAATATGTTGTAAAATTTTCGACAGTTTTCAAAGGCTAACTCCTTGTTTAATGAAATTGTGTTTTCAAAACACCAACTTTGTTCAATACGGTGGAGATTATCACGGTTCAAAGTGTGATGTATTGTCTGTGGGGGTGTACTCCATTGGGTATACCGGAGAGTCCCATGGGGATGGGCACGGTTTGAATCCTCCTTTGGGTTTGTCAGCTCGGAGAAAAGGATACACAAAAAAAAAAGTGTTACGTATTTTTTTTTATTGCAGTTTGGAAAATACACCTTGAATCTACTAATATAAGACGTCTTGGAAACGGCTCAAAATTGAGTCGTAAATACTTCACTTATTATTTTTTTTAAAAATTAATTAATTGTTTTAATACTTAATATGATTTATTTATAACTAAATCTATACTACTATATGATAAAAAAAGTATGTTTTACCGTGAGAAGTTTTTCTTTCCCCAAAATATCTTATCTATATTTATGAATTAAAATTATTCATTAAATTTAATATGGATAGCTATGTAATTACATATAGAGAAAGAAAAAAATTAAGGAAGTTGTTTTCTCTTTAATTAAAATGGTTCATTTGTTGTGAAATAAGAGAGAAACATAATAAATTGGTAACCAAAATTTTGTACGTAGCTTTTTCTTATTGATAACATATATAATAGGAAATGTGATAGAGGTTGTTGTGGACCGGATATGGACAAGGGCATCCATATTTGGGTTTATCCAAATTACAAAACTCCCGCTTGGATGTCCACTTTAATTATTGACTCATTAAAAAAATTCTAAGGAAAAACCCATCTTTTGGGAAAAAAAAATCCATAGAAAAGAAAAAAAAAATACAATAATATTCTTCAGGAATATGATTCTTTAGGAATTCAAGTGGGCGCGACCTTATACTGCTTCGTTAAAAATCTTCGAAGGAAAAATCCAGTGGAAAAAAATCTCAACGAAGAACCTTTGGAAGGAAAAAAAACAAGTGAAAAAAATATAAACGAAGAAAAATAGTACAATGCGCAAATACATGTTTCAAGATGCTTCCATTAGCATCTTCAGGATGCTTACATCTACATGATGCTCCACCTCAAAAAAATATTACATTCTTATTCTTACATCAATTCAAAATAAAAAATCAACCCCAATACAATTTAAATATTACATCTCACCCTAACACTTTATTTGTCTATACATTTATACTCATATCCTTATGAAGATGTTGCATGCTTTATTTGTGATTCCTGAAAGCTCGCAACTCCCCCTGATATGTTGAACTATTGAAATCATAGCCCTGCACATTCTCTTGTATGCTCTATTAATTGTAAGAAAGATTTGGAAAAATTATTGCAGTATTTTGCTCTATTTATCAAAATACCTGCAACATTGTTTAGAAAAGTTATACCTTGTTTGTGATATTCTCTTAAGGAGGATCAGATAAATATTCTGCATTTATATATCTCATTATATCAAAAACTGGAAATTGCTGAGAAACCCAATTTCGGGGTGGGCTTTTATGAAATGCCCACCCGCTGGATGAGTTTTATGAAATACCCAGAATTAAGTATTTTCACGTTAAATATTCCAAGATTCCCTTTTAGATGCCACCCGCTGGAAACTGCTATTTTTATAATACCGAAACTATCCCTCCGCGCGAATTGGTCATCTATATGTATTTGAATTCAAAAAACTCAGATCTGGATTGCGATTTTCGTCTTCTTCTTCTTCACGGGAAATCTGAATTCAATTGCTCTCATCTTCAGCAGAGATCGCAAAGATCGTTCGTAGTTCGGTGTGCTTTTCTTCAGTCGAACTCAGATCATCGCTCGTCATCATCATCACCATCATCATCATCTTCATCGTGGAGACATTTGAAGTTTTCCGACGATTAGGTCAATTGTGGAGAGAAGATCTTTCTTCTTCTTTTCCATAAGGATTATCATCGTTTTGAAAGAAGAACGGAACTCTTTATTTCTGACAATTTTTTTCTAAAAAAATATATTCTCCGTGTTAAAACCACGGAGAATGACCATTCTCCGTGCTAAAATGACGGAGAATGACTATTCTCCGTTTTAAAAACCACGGAGAATGGCATTCTCCGTGTTAAAAAACCACGGAGAATGATAATTTTCTATGGGTTTTAACACGGAGAATGCCATTCTCCGTGGTAAAGTGACGGAGAATGGCCATTCTCCGTCATTTTAGTACGGAGAATAGCTATTCTCCGTGGATTTAACACGGAGAATGGTCATTCTCCGTCTTTTTTAATACGGAGAATGACCATTCTCCTCCATGTTAACACGGGATTAGTCATTCTCCGTGTTAATATCACGGAGAATGATCATTCTCCATTGTAAAAAATGACGGAGAATGTCCATTCTCCTGCGTTTTAACCCTGGAATGACCATTCTCCGTGCTAAATTATACGGAGAATGGTCATTCTCCGTTTTATTTAACACGGAGAATGTCATTCTCCGTTTTATTTAACACGGAGAATGGCATTCTCCGTGTTTCTAACACGGAGAATGGTCATTCTTGACCATTCTCCGTGCTAAATTACACGGAGAATGGCATTCTCCGTGCTAAATTACACGGAGAATGGCATTCTCCGTATAAATTAAGACGGAGAATGGCCATTCTTCGTCTAAATTATGACGGAGAATGGTCATTCTTCGTGTAATTTAGCACGGAGAATGACCATTCTCCGTGTAAATTAAGACGGAGAATGTCATTCTCCGTGTTACTAACACGGAGAATGGTCATTCTCCGTGTAAATTAAGACGGAGAATGCCATTCTCCGTGTTACTAACACGGAGAATGACCACCCTCATGCGAAATTAATATTTTTTGTGTTCTAACACGGAGAATGGCCATTCTCCTGCATTTTATGGTTAGCTGAAACTTTGGAGGGCCATAACTTTTGACTGGGAGGTCGAAACGAGGTCCCGTTTGTCGCAAAATGAGCGTATCGTCGATGAGACTGAAAGTAACCGTTTCTCAGTTAGACGACCTTACGAAATTTTAGAATCGCAAAAAAATGATGTTTGGACCTCCGTTTTAGCACTTTTGCCGTTTGTCTCGGTCTTTCCGAAATTTTTCGATGAGTTTTTGAAGATTTTTGAGGAGAAAACCTAGATTCGAAAGTGAGCAGCGTATGGAAGAAGATGAAGTATCGAAACATTTTTTTAAGAGCAGTTTCGTGGGTGTTTTCAATAAATTAAAAGGAAGGGCAAAAGGGTCATTTGGAACCCGCTTTGGATAAGTTTCTCTAATTCTGGGCACGCGATAAAAGTTTTTTAGCGGTGGGTTTTACATAAAACTTTTTTAGTTTTTGGGCATTCCATAAATTCTCCCTATCAAAAACATGAATCAAATCAAGAATGACATGTTATTATAGTGTCTATGTGTAGATACATATTAGCAGGTTTACATAAAATATTATGCTGAGTGAATGACAATACATAATTTGTATTTATATTCTTTAAATATGGTACTTTAGGATCCAGAACATTTGCTTTCATTCTTTCGATCGTAACAGATCCTATTGACCTGACCATTATAGTTTATTGAGTAAATGATAGCTGCCCATATTATATCTCTTTAGGAGATTTATCTTAACGGAAGTTTAATATTATCTCTTCAGAAGATTATAATAGATCTCTCCTGGAGATGCATCTCTTTTGGAGATTCATCTTTTATGAGATTCATCTCTTCTGAGATTATCTTTGATCTGGAGTTTATCTCTACTGGAGATTTCGGTCTCTTCGGGAGATTTCGATCTCTTTGGGGGATTCCAATCTTTTCAGGAGATTCCAATATCTTCAGGAAACTCTTTAGGAGATCATGTCGTATTTTTTCTCTCTTCAGAAAGTACTTTCATGTACATAGACGACCGTTTTGACGAATCTATTCATGAATTTGTTTTGATGAATCCGTTCAGGAATTTTTTCATAATTATGATTGTACATTTATAGTTATTATTATATATTTTCCTAGACATATACTTAATGAGCCTATCACATTCTTCCGGATGGTTTTAGTCCATATATGGCTCATTCGCAAATTCTTCGAGAATAACATGGTAATTTTAAATCCTTCAAGGATATACCTGAAAATTTAAATCATTCGAGGATTTTATGTATACCTTATCGTCTAGATTTTCATGATCGAAGAATATAAGCTAACATTGCTCAATACATTTAGATCTATCTTTTTATGCAAACACTCATTCAGAATCTACTGAGTTTATTCCTTTTGGGGTTTGTACTATAAGATAAAACACTCCACTTATGCAAGAGGTATCGTATTTCTCCTTTTCAACATTTAAGGATTATTCATGGTTTAGTGTTTATCATTTATTTTTATCACCATTTTTATTTTATTTAATAATATCATCTATGACAAAATTTCTCTTAACTATGTATAAAATATAGATTTCTTGGGTACTGGTACCTCTTTCTCAATCTCTCTGGAATCTGAGGTATATCCTCGACCGGAGCGATATACTTTGAGAAATTTAATATTTGGTTCATGACATCTTTCGATTCGTCATGATAATTTTTCTACAGGAGATGCTTCTTCAGGAGATGTTTCTTCAAGAGCATTAGGGTGTGTTATATTATTCAGCCTCTTTTTCTGGATAGCTAAATTTTAGAATCTTTAGTATTATTTTGCATCTTCTTTGGAGAGCTGAATAGAAGCTTTAGCTATTATGCATTCTTACTATAGAACTTATTCATTTGTTTTCTTTATTTGGTGCAGTACTTATATTAGAAGATAGATTCATAGTTGGTATAGCTATTTACGCAGCATAATTGAGCAAGAATCTAATAATTCTTTTGTAATGAAATACAAGAAATAATTTCTTCTGGTTTATTCATGATTAGATAAAAGTGGAAGTGCCATGATACGTTCTTCTGGAACGTTGCTTTACTGCATTTTTTTTAGAACGATGATTCATGAAGTTCTTCTAGAACGATATTTCATGAAGTTCGTCTAGAACGATAATTCATGACGTTCTTCTGGAACAAGGTATTTGCATTTATCATCTTCCTATTACCCCCTAACGGCAGAAATTCTGTCTTATTAACGTAACATATCAAAAAAAATTATGTCTAGAATATTTAATAATTTAAGGAGATAAACATTGAAAATTTTAACATTATAACACAAAAATATAGAAGCAATATTACAATTTCAAATAATACTAATATAAGCCCCAACAATTCGAAAATATGCTACTAGGTATTCATATACAATCTTCAAGAATATTGATAGTTTAGAAATGCAAGGGTGTATGCTGCAATTTGGTAATAGATGATCACACGAAATAGTTTTGATAATTCTTATCATCATTGTTTTGGGTGTCTAGTCAATCATGTCACAGTTTAAAAAATTATAGGATCATTTCGATTTCTGGCTCAAATGGACCCTTAGGATTGAACTTCTGTCTTCTGGTAGTATGTGACGAGACTATCACAATGTGAATAAGAGAGAAACATAATTTGATATTTTTCAGTGATGGCCTGAAACTTCTCTTTGATATTGTGATGACCTGAAACTCCTTGAACATTGGTGCTTATAACATGTTGTAAAAATTAAAGAGAATCAGAAGAAATTGGTAACCGAAAATATGTACATAGCTTTCTTCTAATGGATAACATACATAAAAAAGAATGTGACAAAGGATGTTCTAGACCAGATATTGATAAGGGCATCCATATTTGGGTTTATCCAAATCAAACATCATTAAATTTGATATAGATAGTTATGTAATTACATATAGAGAAAGAAAAATTAAGGAAGTTGTTTTCTCTTTCCAAGTAAATACTTGCAAGGCACGTGTATATATACTAGTATCTTTAATTCAAGTGGTTAAAGTGAAACTTTAACTCACGTGATTAAGGTGGAAGATCTTGCACGTGCATATATACTAATATCTTTAATTCAAGTGATTAAGGTGGAACTTTAACTCAAGTGATTAAGGTGACATATATTTTTCTTTGATTGCTTGAATTCAATTCCTAAGAACAATAGTATTTATAATAATTTTTTTAACAATTTTTTTAGGCGAGCATGCACAATACTAGTTTTGATAAAATGCTTTTTGAGACAGTTGGTTGGAAATAAAATTAATATGTTTTTGTTAGCAAAGTAACATTATTTTCAAAAAAATTATACTTAACTAAAATATTCTGAAAAATCTTAACATGTGGTTACAAATGGGAAGGAATCTTTTGAGGTGACGCAGAGTATCTAGCTATCAGGGTTTTGAAATTTGGAAACCCGTTCTTTAGTAAGAAATGATCCTTTCTTATTTTCTCAACTTGGATCATTTTTAATGCCAGACCATATTTGACAATTCAGTGCTATTGACATGCAATAGTAGCCTACAATTTGAAAATCTTTAGTATCACAACTGTACATTTTTCTACCGACTATGAAAAGAATGGAGGGGGCAGGGGGGGAATTTGAGAGAAAAAAATGGAGGAAAAGTAAGGGTCTATTTGGATAGGTTTTCTGAAATTTTTTTTCTGAAAATTCTTTCTGAAAATAGTTTTCAGAGAAGATGTTATAAAGTTATTTTCTGAATGTACAAATTCTGAGTTTGTGTTTGGTTACTTCCATCTGAAAAATAGTTTTCTGAAATAAGCGTTAAAAATTCTGTTTGGCAAAATAATTTTATAAATAATTTTTAATAAAATTTTATAAATTAATTCTGATTGTGTTGTGTCCAAAATTTTTGTGTCCAACCAGACATATTTCGTGTCAAGCCTTTGGGTTCGCCTCTTGAAATCGTACCAACATAAAGTCTCCAACGTCAAACCCGAAGTCGTCACCATTATATCTGGTGAGCTACGGGGTTCTAGCCCGCCAGGTGTAGTGCCTCGTTCCCGATAGGCGG
>JANAVB010005313.1:0-32093 GCA_029216955.1 Iris pallida | reverse complement strand
GTCTCTGACCGTGGTACCCAGAGACTTATATCCTAGACATGATGCAAGATAAGACTGGTGGATTAAGCAAGCATATACAAAAGATCACCCACGGTGTCAAGGTAAGTTATTATTTATCATGTCAAGCTAACTGTCGCAACAGCGTTCAGGATTACATGTCAGGTTACTTGTCAGGAGTGCACCCCCACGGGCCACTAACATGTTATTCTTATTTATCAAGGAGGGGAAAACTTGCATAGTTAAATAATAATATAATAATAATACAATAATATATTCTTGAAGCCAAGGAAAATACTACAACTTTGGGAGTGGAATAAATTAGGGCCACAAATCAGGCAAATAAGATATTAAACAATCAAAGTGGGACCCCATGCGACCAAGAGTGGGAAGGCATACATACGGCCAAAGAGTGTTGGAGGCCACTCATGCGGCTAGCCAAAGCTTATGCGGCCAAGAAAATAACTGAAAGGGGCCGTGCGGCCAGCAAGAAATATTCATGCAACCAGAAAAGACAAAGAGAGTGGAACCCGCAATAAATGCAAGCTTCCACTCAAGCAAAAGAAAAGGGCACGTGGCCACTCAAGTACTGAGGCCATGTGGCCTAAAATTTCATGTATACTAACCTTGTGGGACCCAACTACAATTAATGCTCCATACTAAAGTAGCCAGCACACCATTGCGTATGCGGCAAAATATTGCACGTGGCCATGCAAACAATGCATGCGGCCAAGAATTAAATCTACATACAGCTATACAAAAATGCTCAAGCAACCAAGCACTTAATGCTGCTTGCAAGCCTAGCATTCAATGCTTCCAGCAAAGCAAAACAAAGCCAAGCCTAAACAAATGGCCATATGCGGCCACCTGAGGCAAAGTTGGCCATGCGGGCAACTTCATTATTTATGTAACAAATGCTACTAAGCAAGCTAAAAAAATATAATGCCTGCTAACTAATTAATATACAAAGCATGCAACTTATTTAGGCATGCTAATACAAGCACTAATTAATGTTGCTGACGCAAGCTACTAAGGAATGCTGCTATAGCAAGCAACAAATGAATGCTTGCATGCATGCTGCATTATTAAGCTTGGCCATACGGCCAGAATTAATGTAGCAAAGAAAGTAAGCCGCATGCAATTGTTGCATATGCGGCTAAGAAATGGAAGCTTGCTATGGCAAACAATTAATGCAAGTTGCTGCCAACATCTATATTCATACGGCCAACTACGGATAATTAATGCTATGCGGCCAAGCTTAAGGAAGGCTTGCATGCGGCTGAGCTTCTCCAAGTGGCCAAGAATGTAAGGCCAGCAAGTACATGCGGCAACCATTAATAAATTCATGCGGCTCACCACTACATTATGTGCATACAATTGTAAGCTGTACGTGGCAAATAATTATTAGGCCTTGCCCAAATTACTATGCTTGCTATTAAGTGCCATCATGTCAGAAAATAATTAAGGCTGCCATGTCCATGCGGCTAGGCAAGACTCCTGCAGCCAAAACAAATGCAAGCCAGCAACAATTTGTTGCCAACTGAGAAGAGGTTCATGGAAAAATACAATGGCTTCTCTACACCACCCAACTTCCCACAGGAGTCCAAATTTGGACTTCCATAGGTCAAAATTGGGTAGCAAAAATTCTACAACATAAAAGTATTAATAACCAAAATATACAAATTTTATAGATCAAAACCCATAAAAACCAAAAATACCACAAAGCTAGACCTACAAGAAATTAGCCATGGAATTGAAAAATTCGAAGTACTAAAGTTGGTGGCACATGAGGAAGAAAATGGAACAATAAAAATGGAGTTCCTCCATGAAGCAAGATGCACTTGCCTAAGCTCTCTCTCTTTCTCTCTGGTAGGTGGGGAATTAATGGGAAGGAAGAAGAAAAGGTTAATGAGAATTGATGGAAGAGAGAGTGGTTAGGTGGCTTATAAAGATGAGTGGGTGGTAGGTGGGGTTTTCTCCACATAAAACCAAACCAAGCCAAACCCACTAAATCGAACCAAACCAAGCCATGCAATGCCATGATGAACCATACTAATGCACATACAAAATAAAATCCAAGGCTAACTAATGATAAATCAAAATACGAGCCCGAAATACGTACACGTACACTTAAAATACGTATCACGAATTTCGAGGGTGACAGCAACCAACACCTAGTAGCATTCCCAACCCACAACCTAGCAAAAACCTCCAACAACAGTAAACAGAGCCTAGCCAACCCAACACCCGAGCAACACACAGAGAACACACACAACCAAAATTTTCCCCTTCCCCTTCTTTCGGTTTCAAACCGAAACCAAATCTCTTTTAAACATGTGATTAAGAGTGACAGAGAGAGAGGTTCTCAGTAAAAACTCAAGCCAACCCCAATCCAGCATCATCCCCGGCGCCGACGACCACCGGGGCACGCTAGAGCGCAACCCACCATCGGCCAACCGAGACCGCGCGCACAACCGCACAGGCCGTGCATAATCTATATTTCAGGTACCCGCCTTCTCCGATTAATTTCTTTCTGCACGCTCGATCAAATTGAGATCCATAAATTTCTACGAATAGCCAATATGACCCTCTAGAAGTCCCATTAGATAGATTTTCCATTTCTAACCCTGCTGTCCGAAAATTTGATGCAAAGTTTTCGAAAAACCACACAGAACCGGATGGAAATTGGAAACCGGATCACTATTTTTGGAGGCGATTTCTCGCCGATCCTTCGACAGATTAAAAATAATCCATTTGAAGGAACTTGTAGACAACCAATAGGGCTCTGTGACCTATCTTTTTGTTCCTAAATTCGTTGACAGTACATTTCGGAAACTGATTTCCAAAATCAAAAAAATAGTGTTCCGAAAACCCGAATTTCAGGAAATATTTTGATACGGCGTGCGTTCCGTCCAACCGGACGACTTGGTCGCAACCTGTAGGCATCGAAAGGCACGTACGGAGTTGCGGATGTGTGGGATTCGACGAAACTTGATTTTGTTGCGTGTGCGGGACGAAATCAGTGTGTATCCGTCAAGATATCTCGTTTCGACCATTTTTCAAATTTGTTAATTACTTTGTGCACGTTCGTCGTCTCGAGACAAAACTTATAGCAGGACCGGTTTATGTTTTTGGTCCTGTACGCCAAGTTTGGTCCGATTCTGAGAAGGTCGACTGGAACGCTATTTTGGCAGGTCTGCGACCCGATCCAACGGACGAAATTGTGCACGGCCCACCGAAATCCAACTTGGACATACGGTTGGGTTCATCTTGTCAAATCGAACCCGTAGACATATAGTTTGATGACTTTAGAGACCGTAGATGTCAGAATATTTTTTGGTGCAAAACGGGTCCAACGACGGACATCGTTTTGGCCGAAATTACCGTTTTGCCCATGTGTCCAGAATTGGACTTAGGGTAGGCTATCCTAGCTAATTTGACCATTCTAAACATGTTGGTATTGTATGTTTCAGCATAGTAGACTATTGCACGAGTGACCCTTCGAGGCTCATTGAGTGGCAGTATTGATTTCTCAGTTCAAACCAGGCGAGTACATTCTCTGATGATTTTTTCGTTCATGATATTTACTATGTTTCATGTATTTAGTGTAGATATTCATGACTCTTGACACATTGGTCACACGGATTGGTATTTTATGGATCCTGTCATGAGTTGTTATTCCTTGTTTATCTTGGTGTACCTTGTACAAGCCTTCTTGTAGTTCTTGTACAATGTATGGACATCGATTCTTGAGAAGATTTGCTTCCTTCTCTTGGAATCCTGTGTCATAATGAGTCATGGTTGGATCTACTATATCAGTGGAGGGTGAAGGAATATTAGTCTAGACATGTGCTGTGGTCAATACCCACCTTGTGCATTGTATAGGTCCTTGTGATGTTAATCACACTTCACGTATGATTACCAGGCCAGTAGATCTTGTGCAAGTTCCCAAGCCGGCCACATGTCAAAGCTAATATTCTGTCATGACCCGCACCCGTGTTTAGGGGCACGAGTACGTGGATACGTCCAGCCTACGCCGCAGTGTCGGCGGTAGAATACTGTATAGGTCGTCTATAAAATCTAACATCAACAATATATATATATATATATTATTATATATATATATATATATATATTATATATATAATATATATATACACATAACTCAATCACATGAATCTAAGGAAGATACGCACGAAAGATAAAGATATGATAGAAATAGGAAAGCTGGAAATAGATACAAGTCACAGAGTCATAACCAGAAGTAGAGAGTATATCACAATATACATATCCCAAAATAATAATATACTTCATGCCAAAATGATAAGCTGGAACGCAGTCCAGTCAAACCTACTAGTCTAGATCCCTACCGTTGGTGCGTCCTCTAAAGGCACCGGCTCCACTAAATCCAAGTGGTAATCTGCGTCTACGCCAAACCCGTAGAAGGTCGGGCAGTCTGTATCTGAATCCTCTGAAAACACAATAAGGTTATCCTGTCAGGATATGAGCAAGTACAAACGCTAACAACAGTTTCATGTGGATTGACAAATTTTATAAGAGACAGTTATAATAAAAAAACAAGATAAAATATCAAGACAGGAAATATGAATAGGATATGTAAACTGGATATCATGTCATGGTATGGAATACAGGAATATAGAATAGAACATGGATATATGATGTATAAATGTAAACATAAACTGGTGCCATGAGATATTAGAGCGTTATGTGATCGGCTTGGGACACATGACCAGGCTATTCCATTTGGCCCGGCTATCACAGGAAAATCTCAAGAAGTGTCAAACCGGCCAACATGGAAAGCGAGCACAAGAAATATAAGATCTCGCTACACCCTACGTGCGGTAAGGGTGACGCAAGCACAAGAATAGTGACATGAGGGTATTGATCACATAATCTCTAATAACTCCCCATTCTCGAGTAGTATAATGGATCCAACCATGACACGTCATGACACGGGATTTAAAGAGCAGGGGGCAGCCCACTCCCAAATCGGTGTCTATACAAGTAAGAAAACAAGATCGAACAATGTACTCATATACCAAGTAAACCAGGAATAACCTCTTATGACGAGATCCAGCATATACTAGTCCGTATACCATCGTGTCGGGAATCAAGTAAGACACTACAACTGAATCGGATATAGCAGATATCAAGACAATAAAAACTATTAGAGAATGTACTTGCCTGCGGTCCTGAGCAGTCAATAGGAATCGAAGCTCAGAGGATAGTCACAGACCTAAATATGAGATATACAAGAGTTAATTAGGGTTTAATAGTGTTTGGCATGCTTTCTAGTGTATGATATGCAAATCTAGGTCAAACTAAGTCAAACTAGGTCAAAGAAAGTCAAACCAAGTCAAACTAGGTCAAAGGAAGTCAAACCAAGTCAAACTAGGTTAAAGGAAGTCAAACCAAGTCAAACTCGGCAAATGTTGACTAACAATTGACCTTCGATCAACTGGTCAACTATGGTCAAGTTTTAGACAATTTTAGGCAAAGCGTTGACTCGTAGTAGACTAAACATACCATTACTAATATTTACCTACCAAGACATCTCATATCTAAGTCAAAATTCTATCTTGATACCAATATCTTAGTTTGGGGCCCAAAACCTTAACTTTACCTTTACCAAGGTAATTCTCATTACCTTGCCCATACCAAGGTAAACCACTTTTACCTTGAGATACCACTCTTGGTTTCCTAAGATATCAAGATACTAACATATCTAACCATTACCAACCACTATCTCACACTAACTAACTCATCTAATGCATCTTATTACATATCTTAACATATGTATAATACCTTAAGGTATTATCTTGGTATCATGAGATACCAAGATACTTACCTATATCTATCTACTAACTGTTCTCATACACTAACATATCTAACAACCACAATATCCTAGCTAGTATCTAACACAAGCTAAAATACCTATATCTTAACTAAACATCTAACTCTCATGACACCAATATCTTAACATGTAGGATACTAACATCAATACCTCACTAACATAGACTAACTTATCTACTAACATATCCAATAATTCTCACATAGACACACACACACAATGTAAACCCCCTAATTTATTAATTTATTTAATATTAATTTTGTGAAAATTTTTGCTAAAATACATGTATGCATAATATTAGGAGTGTAATGCATAGTATGGGTGTAAGTTTATATGATATATTTATATATATGTATATATGTATATATGTATGTGTGTATGTGTTGATTTACTAAGGTGTATATATTTATATGTACATATATGTGGGAATATATGTGCATATAAATATATCTAATTATTGAATTATTAAAAAGAGTTTTTTAATTAAAAATAATAAATAAAATAGAATTTAGTTATTAAATATAGTAATAATAGAAAATAGAAAATAGTTATTAAAAAATAAGAAAAAAAAGGGAATGAAAAAAAAAGAAATGAAAAAGAATGAAAAAGAAAAAGGAAAAGAAAAAAAAAAGTCAACCCACCCACAAAAGGGGCGGGCCCCACCCCTCCCCATTGCTAGCTGCATACAGCAGCAACCAAACGCAAAAAAGTAAAAGACACCAACCCGACCCATAGGTTTATTAGGAAATCTATTAGTATTAGGTTTTTGCCACAAGTTGTTATAAATATAAACTTCCTCTCTAGACCTCAAAACCCTAAACTTCCAAAACGAAAATTGCGGCAGAACATACCCTTTTCGTCTACGAGTTCGTTTCACCAGCGATGGAGTTGTGTGTGCGACGAACGGAGCATCGAAAGTTAGTCCCTCGTCATCCACGGAGCAGTTTTCCCACTCAAGGTACCTTACTTTCAGACGACGTAACTTTTTACTCGTAGCACCGATTTTCGATACGTAAGATTTTTTGGAAAGTAGACTTGACCCTCTACGAGATCCTCTAGATGGATTTCGACATAACTAGCTGGTTCAAAAAATCGAACCGAAGTTAGCAAAAATCTATTTTTCTGGACTGTTAAATTCAATTCTAAACGACAACTTGTTGGCCAATTTTTTTGCTGTACATTAAAGATTTGTAGAAACTAATTAAAAATAGTAAAACACAACATAACCGAGATCGCAACGCATCTTTTGGATCGTCGTTTTGATTAACGTGTAAAAAGTAAATTGATGTTGAAGTTGGAGAAAAACCTGTGTAAATTTATATAAAATTTTGAAATTTTCTCGTTACGGCGTGCGCCCCGACAAACCGGGTGACGTGGTCGCATGCTATACGCATCGAAGGCGCGTATCGACGTTGCCGACGTGTGAGAACTGACGGAACTCAGTTTCATCGTGTGTGCGCGACGAAATCAGTCCGTATCCGTCGAGATACCCCCATATCGCCAATTTGCAAACTTTGTCCTAGCTTCGTGTACAGTCGTCAAATCGAGACAAAACTTGCACCAACAGGTCTGAATCGAAATTCTGGTCCTATGTGCCAAGTTTGGTTCGATTATGAGAAAGGACGACTGGAACCCCTTTTTGGCGGGCCCACGACCCACTCAAACGGGCGATTTTGTACGCGGCTCATTGGAATCCAAAACTGGACATATCGTTGAGTTCCTCTCCTCAAACTGAATCCGTAGACATGTATTTTGATGACTTTAGAGACCATAGGATTTGGCACGCGTTTTGGTGCAAAGCGAGTCCAACGGCGGATATCGTTTTGACCCGAAATTACGATTTTGCCCCTGTTCCAGAATTAGACTTTTGGATAGGCATTTCCTAGGTATATCTTATACACTGAGTACATTTTTTATGTTTGTTTCAGCGTCCGGAGTTGTTTGGAGATTGTGACGTTTCTTGGCTGATATTGTGATTTTTTGGACTTGCCACTTTGCACCATCAGGTAAGATACCTTGCCACCTTACTCTGTGATTTACATATTCTTATTTTCAGTTGTTATTTTCAGCATTTCTTATTTTTTCTTATTTTTTTATTATAAAAACTGTGCGTCCAAGTCACACTTGGGTGCAAGCGACTCTATCGGTCGTTTTTCGCTTTTATTTATCTCTCTTGCATCGACTTAGCCTAGTGACCACCCATTGTTGATGAGGTATTGGTATATCTCATACGGCCTTAACACTTACTTTACCACGTATTATGAGTCACATATTGGACACGTACTCGCGTAGTCGGCCGGCCACCGATACGTATGAGACGTGTGACGGTTATGAGTAACTGCCAATAGAATTGCATGCTAGTGGACTTGGCAGTTACTAGATGGTCATATGAGTCATGGATGTGACTCCATTAGGCATTAGAAGGGAAGAACAGTTCCTTGATGTATGGGCCACATTTACATACTGCTATTGTACTTGAAGCTCCGTTAGAGACGCAGGTTCACCCTATTGTACTGATTCCCTCTGACGTTCAGGGAACGTTATGGACGTTTTCTTACTGATTCCCTCTGACGTTCGCCGAACGCTATGGACGGATTGTACTGATTCCCGATGAGAGGGACGATGCCACTGCTATACAGCCCGAGTGCCCATATGTGGAGGATTGTTCTTTATTGCATATTCACTATAGTACGGTTAGGTACCTATTGCATGCATCCCTTCTTCTTATTATATAATCACAGTTTATATGGCATGGTATTTTCTTGTATCTTGCTACGTCCCTCTGAGGACCTGGTTATCTCTCCAGGATTAGACGACTTCCAGAAGGAGTACGGAGCGGCATTGGATCCATCTTTTGTGGGCGATGATGCATTTCCCTTTGACATTTAGCTCTATTCTTATCTTAGAGGATTATTGAGACTATGTAGTGGACATCTTATGTTCTTTCATTTACTTTCTATTTTGCGGAGGTTGGACTCCGATCTTTGTGACTATTTTTCATAGCTATTTGGAGTGAGTATGTCCACCCGGCTATCTTTTGATGCATTATTTATTGGACTCTCGTTTCTTCTGTGGTTGAGCTGTGATGAGATCAGATACTTATATTCTGGCCTGTGATTTTATTAGATATATACAGCTTATGTACGTATACGAGGATTTCATATATTGGAGTATTGCTTCGTATATGTGCAGCTGGCATGTTGCGTACTTGGTCCTAAGTATTTTGGGACTGGGGGCGTTACACACAACCATACCACCACCATCACAATACTCCAACACTACGACCACCACAACACTCATTTCTTCCCTCACAACACTATCACACACACACTAACCACACACACACACACACACACATACATATATATATATATATATGTATATATATATAGATATATATATATATATATATATATATCTTATATATATACATATATACATAGATCTAAAATATATATATATATATATATATATATATATGTATATATATATATATATATATATATATATACATTCACACAACATAAATATTTATATATATCCAAACATCCCGAAACCTATCCGAATACCCAAATCCCTCACAATTCTACCCTCTAGGGCTTAGACACGTACCCCACACAAGCAATCTAACTCGCGCACGCGAGCAAAAACGAGAAACGAGGGTCCGAATGGCCAAATGGCCATTCTGGCAAACTCCGGGGTGTCCGATTTGCGATACCACGCGATACAGGTACCAAACCTATCTGAATTCGACCCAAACTATACCCACGAGTTCTAAATAATAATTAGAACCTATTCTAAGTGCTAAATTGCCGATTCTAGTGTCGGTGCAAAAAGTCACCCGTGTGTTGGAACCCGAAAACCCCGAAAAAGCCTATTTTTATGATTTCTCACGAAACGACCCCACGTATCCAAATATGGATACGTACCTAGTCTAATCTCACCCAAACTAACCTAATTAGGTCTAATTAGTCTAGGGGCAACACTCAAACATGTCAATTTAGGGTTTTCCCCAAATTTGGTACTAAACCTAGGCCAAAAGTCCCAAATTGAGTCCAATGGATTCCAAACCTCTTCTAATGGGTTATCCTACACCTCAAGCATCCTCTAGTATACAAATGACACTAATTAGAAGTAATATAAAGGTTAGAGTGAGGGTTTACCTCTTAGGAGTTGGAATCCCAAGAAAAAAAGTCCCAAAATCATTTCTTTTTAGGTCAAAGTCCAAAATCTATGCTTCCACCACCACCAAGCTAGATCTACCTAGATCAAAAACCACAAATGAGAGATAAACAAGGATTAGCACCAATATTAGAGAGAGATCTAGAGAATTAGACGAGATTTACTTACCTTTTGAGCTTAAAATTGCAAATGGAAAGAAAGGGATTTTGTGGAATGAGAGAAAAGAAGGAGAGAGAGAGACAGTTTCTTGCAAATGAGAGCATGGGGGTGTGCTGCTGGCCAGCCACATTTTAGAGGGTTGGGGGCATTTGGCAATTTACCAAAATGCCCTTCAAGTCAAAGAAATGAGTGGTTTTGAGTTGGGGTCAAAATAGTAACTTGAAAACTCTTAATTCCAAGTTCTAAATCTAATTCTAATTCCTAATCCCACTAAAATCAAATGGGATTAGTCAAATATAAATATTTGGGTTTGGTCATGATAAGTTGGTCGGGTCCAGTTGGGTCCAAAACTGATCCGGATCACTAACACAAGTCGAAATAAGACAAAACTCAAACCCGATCAAATAAAACCCCGAAACACAATATTAATAAATAATATTCACAAAAAAATTAGAATATTGAAAATAATAAATTTGCCCTCAATTTTGAAAACTGGAGGTGACATATTCACTCACGTAGATAGTTGTTTCTTGACTCTTGTGCATGATATGTTCAGTTTTCTTTATTCTTGCTCTAGTTTACCTGCTTTACCCTTGCCATGTTACTTTCATGTACATTTATTTTCTCGTGTATATTCTCTCTATTTACTGTTACATAGCACTTGTCATTTATTGGAAACTGTTGTTGGAGATGTGTTCGTTCCAATCCTGACTGAATATGTTGACAAATAATAAGAATTGTTATGCTCCACATTATTGGACTACAGGATGATGCTAGCTGAGACAGATCTCGATATTCTTTCACAGTGAGTTGCCTTCTGGAAGCTCTAGGCCATTATTTCTTTATTTTAGATTCATGTTTCGTTGTCAGTTTATGCCTCTGAACATTCTTGTCATTACGATCATTATAGACTTAGTTTATTTTAGTGATATTACCATCTTTCTTATTCATTTCTTCCTTAGATGTATGTGATTAGAGTACATATTGTTATAGTAGATAATATAGATGTTGTAGATATTTATTGGGTAATGGACAACGTTCTACCACCGATACCGCAGTGTAGGCTAGACGTGGCCCACGTACACGTGCCCAAATATTCGGGTGCGGGTCGTGACAGTTTCCAGAGGACATCGCAGAGGATCCAGTTATGGGGGAACCAGTACATGGAGTTGCTCCTAACCTTGATCTTCAGCCTGCTGATGGTGGTCAAGGTAACCCTCAGGAGGATGAGCATGCCGAGGAGGTAGATCCTGAAGGGAAGGAGGCTGTTGATATACAGCCAGTACTAGTAGTTCCGTTGAGGAGGAACGACAGAGAGCGTCGACCATTTATGAGATACTCACCGGGTGAGTATGTGTTGTTGACTGACGGGAGAGAGCCTGAATGTTTTGCAGAGGCTATGGACGACGAATATAGGCAGGAGTGGATAGAGGCTATACAGGAGGAGATGAGTTCCTTACAGGCCAACTCTACTTATGATCTGGTACGATTGCCAAAGAGCAAGAAGGCTTTGAGAAATCAATGGGTGTTCAGAGTGAAGCAGACAGATGATGCTACTCGCCCTCGATACAAAACGAGACTGGTAGTTAAAGGCTACAGTCAGCGGAAGGGCGTAGATTATAATAAGATCTTTTTGCCAGTTGTCAAGTAGTCGTCTATTCGGGTGGTGCTAGCATTGACAGCCATTTTTGACTTAGAGGTCGAGCAGATGGACGTGAAGGCGGCATTCCTCTACAATGATCTTGAGAAGGAGTTGTACATGGAGCAGCCAGAGGGATTCTGTGAGAAGGGCAAGTCACACTTAGTCTGCCAGTTGACGAAAAGCTTGTATGGTCTGAAGTAGGCTCCGAGGCAGAGGTACTGGAAGTTCGAATCGTTTATGGAAAAGCATGGTTATGCACGGACGACGTCGGATTACTGTGTATTCGTCAGGTACTTACCGAGGATAATTTTATTATTTACTGCTCTATGTTGATGATATGCTACTGGTGGGTCGGAATACCACTAGGATAGCGGAGTTGAAGTGTCAACTGGGCACAACCTTCTCTATGAAGGATTTAGGCACAGCGAAGACCATTCTTGGGATGGAGATCAGCCGAGAGAGAGTCCTAAGTTGTTATACTTGTCCCAAAAGAAGTACATTCACTGGGTACTTTAGTGTTTCGGGATGGACGGGTCAAAAAAGTGAGTAACCCCCTTGCAGCTCACTTTAAGTTCACTAAGGAACAGTGTCCATCTACAAAGGATTAGAAGAAGATATGGAGCGGGTTCCATATCCTTCAGCTGTGGGGAGTCTCATGTATGCTATGGTGTGTACGAGGCCAGACATCACTCACGCAGTTGGCACAGTTAGCAGGTATCTTTTCAATCCTGGAAGGTACATTGGAGTGCTGTCAAGTGGATTCTATGGTACCTTCAGGGCACTGCTGATTGGAGACTTTTCTTTGGTACTGACGAGCAAAGCTGGTCGGGTATACTGACACTAATATGAATGGAGATGTAGACACGAGGTGATCGACTTCGGTCTATGTGATGATATTTGCTGGTGGAGCGGTATCGTGGCAGTCGCGGTTGCAGAAGTGTTGCCTTATCGACGACAGAGGTGAAGTACATTACTGTAACGGAGGATTACAAGGAGTTACTATAGATGAAGAAGTTGCTGCAGGAAGTGGGGCTAAAGCAAGAGCAGTATACTTTGCTTTGTGATAGCCAGAGTGCCATTCACCTTGTAAAGAACCAGACATTTCATAGTCGGGCAAAGCACATTGAGACTCGGTATCATTGGATACGGGATATGGTTAAGAAGAAGGGTGCGACGCTTGAGAAGGTTCATACTGATGATAATGGAGCGGACATGCTCACGAAGGTTCTACCAAGGAAAAAATTTGAGTACTGTAGGCGGATTGTTGGGATGATGAGTTCCTCCACCTAGTTGTGAAGGAAGAGATTTGTTGGAGTGGGTGGGGTTCCCAACCTATGTGGAGAATACCCCAGAGTGTGACGAGCCTCATCCGTCTGTCGGAGAATCTGGGGGAGTGCATCGATCTTATTTTGGAACATATATGGTAAGAAAATATATGATTAAATTTTAATATTAACTTTGATCATATATTTATGATTGGATCCTTCATATAGTAGTTTTTCATATAATTGGGCTTCCAATTATGGCAAGCCAATTATGATTGGGTTTCCAATAAATATATGATTGATGCATATTAGAAGTTTTCATATATATTGGCCTTCCATGTATAGATTACCAAGGGCTTATAAAAGGGTGATGGATGCTAGTTGAAAAATATCTCAAAAATAAGAGTGCTTTACAATATTTGAGAGAGAGAGAAGATTAAGGACTATTGTGAAGGAGAGATTGCTTCAAATAATTTTTCGGCATCTCTTGTTCTTCAGAGTCCACAATCAAAATTTTCTTCTTTCGAGTGAGTTATGGTGATCTGTGTTGGATCGGGAGGAGCTTGTAGAGGGTGTATTCTCTTTATTCCATTAGTGGAGGTTCTTCAGGGTTGGACTCCGATCGTCCCGTGGTTTTTTTTCGCAAGGGTTTTCCACGTCAAAAATCTTTGTACCTGCGATTTGTGTTGGCGTTTTTGGTTTGTGTGCTTTTGCTCGATTCTCTCGTAGGACTTTCTGGTTTGGGAGAACAGTTTCTGCACTTCGTTCCCAACAAAGTCATGGCAAGAACACTTTGTCTTTATTATTGACAATAATATAATTAAATGTGAAAGAATTTAACATCAAACCATGTTAAAGAAAGGGTTAAGATTGAAGACAGTTAAGCTAAAATCATCAACCTAAGACATCATAGTATGTCTGCTCCTTGGACAATACCAAAAGGTTTATCTTATGGTGTATTATAAATAATAAGTTAACAAATGCATCACCAAGAAAATAGTGAAAAGTAAATATAAATGAGGAATAAGATCCGGAGAAAGGATCATGACTAAATATTGAGATAATATCCTTAGAACCTGACTTGATGTAAGACCCTAGTCCCATTATGTTAGGACTAGGAACATTTCATGCCAGTTGTATATATACGGTAATATAATCCAATAAATAGATAATCCTAATATATATATACATAAGCTATAAATGTGAATATAATAATAAATGTCTCAGGCAGTCTATCTCATCCACAACAAATATGATAACAAATCCACTAGTAAAAAATAATAACCAATGTGAAGATAGCCGGGTGGAGACAGATCCACTACCAAACAGCTATAATGTAAGTCTGCAAAAGCAAAGTAGCTGTCTACACAAAATGATAAATGTCTCCAAAGCTAAAATATGATCAGGACTGATCAGTAGGGTACATCTCCTCGTCGGCATAAACCGTCTCCAGAGCTGATCCATACTCCTGAGGATAATCCTGCTCATCTATACCTGGAGAATCACCAGGTCCTCAGAGGGACGCAACAAGAAACATACAATATGCCAATATACTAAATGTAAGTAAACCATGCAGGTCCTCTAATCATTCTAAGTGAAATGCAGTTTAAGAACAAACCTCTGATGCATGGGCACTATGGCTAATAATAGGATCTGGCATAATTCCCGCTTGAAAACCAGGGGCCTCAGCGCATAACGTTCCTCAGAACGACAGTGGCAAATCTGAGAGGGTCATCTCACACCGTATCTCCAGCGGAGCTTCTGGGTTACAAAGAAAATTGCAACGTGGTCCATACGCAGGAACTGTTGTCCCCACCCCCATGTCTATCCATGTCATGTCCATGACACATATGATAATCTAATAACTGCTAAGTCCTCTAAACATGCATATACTATCAGCAGTTATATCCTAACCATCGTACGTTCCATACGTAACGGAGGCCAACCGAATATGCAAGACCGTGTCCTATATGAGACTCACAACTCGTGGTATACATGTGTTAAGGCCATAGGAGATATGCCAATATCTCACATCAATGGGGTGGTCAACTATACTAAGTCAATATAATTAAATAAACAACTAGAATAGTAAATGACTAAAAATAATCGTTTGCACCCAAGTATGACTTGAACGCACAGTATGATAGAACTAGACAGGAAATAAATAACAGTAATAAATTGTTGGTGCTTTCTTTATATGGAGAGAGCTTGCTCTCAACATGCCTTGTAAAATTATAGTCCCACATCGGAAATGCACCATGAGTTATCTCAACATATATACTTGGTTGTGTTGTTGAGAGATGCACATGGAGTGGTGACCCTAAGGAGGGAACCATGTGGGTGATTTTACTAGGAGGTAAGAATAAGGCTCCAAGGATTAAGCATTAATGCTTTTGTCATTCTCTTGGATTAATTCCACTTGGAGCTAAGCCCCAACGGGACTTAGCGACTCGGACTCGGACTCGGACTCGGACTCGGACTCGGGCTCATGGGCTCATGAGGCGTAATGTGGCATTTTGTTGGCGCACTTTGCACTTAGCACGTCAGCAGTCATGCGGTCTTTATGTGGCTCATATGCGGCCATGCGGTCTTATGCGGCATGCGGCTCATATGCGGCCTCATGCGGCCTCATGTGGCACATGCGGCACATGCGGTCCATGCGGCCTCATGCGGCCTCATGCGGCACATGCGGCTCATGCGGCACATGCGGCACATGCGGTCCATGCGGTCCATGCGGCTCATGCGGCACATGCGGTCCATGCGGTCCATGCGGCTCATGCGGCCATTAGGCTCATGCGGCCAGGCTGCTGCTGCTGCCGCATGGAGGGATCCGCTGACTGTGCAGATTACAAATCAGTTATGGAAAGGCTGAATCAATGTGATTAAATCAGATCCTATCTTTGTGGGATTTGAATTAATTCAGATCCTATCTTTGTGGGATTTGAATTAATTTCGTGGGATTTAAATTAAATCTCGTTGCTATCTTTTGGGATTTGATTCAATCTTTCCATAACTGAAGAGGCGGTTAGGGTTTCCACCCTCTCTCTATAAATACTCTCTTCTGGCCTCCTTTGTGAAAATAACGAAAATTACAAGTTAGAAAAGGAGAAAGAGAGAAAGAGTTGCTGCCGCCATTGCAAGTCCATCCGAGGAGTCTGAACAGAGGTGACTTCGAGCGTTCCACAAGTTCTTCAACTTGCTGGTTCCTGGAAGCAGATCGTGTGGGGCGAATCTTGCTTTGAGCAACGGTGTTTTGACACCCCAGCATTGTTCTTCTTCTCATCTCTCTCTAGTTTTATTGTAACTCGTTCTGTCCCAATTGCAACACGTTTGGAAGGAAGAACGAGAGATCTTCTCTTCTCTTTTTTCCTCCTTCAGATTGTAATTTGGCTATTTGATTTATTGTACCATCGTAGATCTTGAGTTTGATCACTGCAAAGTTTTTTGTGTGACATCTCAGATCTCGATTGCATTTGTGTTTCATCTTTGATCAAGCCCCGGGACCAACATAAATGAACATAAAGAACAGTAAATTATAGCAAGGTTTCTTGCCTGGAGTGATGTGAAGAATCAACAAGTCCTGTGACTCAAATCGTCAAAAAGCAAGGTTGTGAACGTCAACTCTCGTAAACGTCTCCGAATGCTGAAACAAACATTACGAACATTTCCGTCATAAAAGAAATGTATAATATTGCCTACCCAAAATTCCAATTCTGGACACAGGGATGAAATCATAATTTTGGGTCAATTCGGTGTCCGTCGTTAGACCCGCTTTGTACCGAAAAGCTTGCCAGAACTAAAGTCTCTAAAATTCCTCAAGTTATATATCTACAAGTTCGATTTGACGATACGAACCCAAACATATGTCTAAAGTTGGATTCTGGTGGGCCGTGCACAATTTTGTCCGTTTGATCGGGTTGCGGGCCCGCCAAAATAGTGTTCCGGTCAACCTTCTCAGAATCGGACCAAACTTGGCTCACATGACCAAAAAAATATTCTGAATCCAATGTCGCAAGTTTTGTCTTAGTCCGATAAACGATTTGAAATTGGACATGAAGTTTACAAAACGTCGATACGAAAAACTTTCGACGGATACGGTTCGATTTCGTCGCGCACACATAACGAAATTGAGTTCCGTCGAATCCCACACATCGACAATATCCATACGCATCTTTCGATGCTCGTGGGTTGCGACCACGTTGCCTAGTTTATCGGGGCACATGTTGTATCGAGAAATTTTTCTAAAATTTTAGTTCTGAAAAACAGGTTTTTTTTCCAAAGTTCACAAGCAAATAACTTTCTTTACAGTGAATGAAAAATAAATCTACAAGAAGGATTTTGTAGTGCTACAAATATTCTATAACTTCTATTTAGGAAGTCTCAAAAATTGTAAACAGTTTGGTCAGAAACCATCTCCAAACATGGGTACATGAAATCCCAATTGTGTCATTTTTGACAGTGAGTTTACGTCGACTTTGCGTCGATTTTTTGATCAATCCAGGATCTTTAAATTCATTCTACTTGAAGGTAGTCATAGAGGGTCATGTAGGCTCTCTGTAACTTTTTACGGTTTGCAAATCGGATAAGTATAAGCAAAGAAATAGGTCAGAGAATATTGGTACCTCGCTGTGATGTGGGTGCTGTTTGGGGCGGGTATGGACGGCGATGGTGACGTTTCTCCGGCGATGTAGGCGTCCGTTGGTGGTCGGGAAGAGGCGCAGGGGTGTCAAGGTGGTTGGTCTATCGAAAGGTCGAGTGGATTGGAAGAAAATGGGTTTTAAGAAGAGTCGGAGGGTCGCGAAATGTCGCGCGCGCACAGAAAGGATCGGTCTGTTTGTGAATGGTTGTCTCGCGAGAAATTGAATTTCTCGCGAGAATTCAATTTCTCACGAGAATTATTTTTTTTTTTTTACTAATAATATATAACAGATATATATATAACAACAGAACTTTGGTTTTATTTGAACCAATCTCGTGGTCGCGACGAGTGAACAGTGCCCGGGGTGTTCACGATTTAATTTTTTTTAACTATATATATATATATATATATATATATATATATATATATATATATATATATATATATATATATATATATATATAAATTTATATATATATATATATATATATATATATATATATATATATATATATATATATACACATATGAAAAAAATATATATATATATATACACATATGAAGATTATTTATAAAAAATCCAAATAAATACATAAAAATTCCTTAAAAAATTCTAAAATATTTTTATAAAATTTCTAAGAATAATTATGATGTACATTTCATCATAAATGTACATAAGGTAACCATTGACCGCTATGACGACTAAATCGAAATAATTACAGTAATAAATAAAAAAACCTTACAAATTTATAAAATATGGTTTTTATATAAAAAATATATTTTTTGAAAAATACAGAGGTTTACATTCTACCCAACTTATAAAAATTTCGTCCTCGGTATTTAAAAATCAACGTGCTAATTACGAAATGCATTTAATGTTATACGGTAGTAACAACAAATTACTGGAAATTCATTCCTTGATTCTCAAATAGATAAGGAAAACAGTTACGTATGTCATCCTCACGCTCCCAAGTAGATTCACCTGAAGAGTGGTGCTTCCATGACACACGAACCAGAGGTATAGACTGGTTGTGCAATACTTTCACTCTGCGATCAAGGATATCTACCGGCTGCTCCTGGTACGATAAGCTAGGGTCAACTGTGATCTCTGAGTGATCAAGGACATGACTGCTATCTGCAACATATCTTCTCAGCTGCGATACATGAAAGACATCATGTACCCCTTCAAAATGGTGGTAGTGCTAACCTGTTGGCAACTTCACCTACTCGCTCCAAGATGTCGAATGGACCAATATATCTCGGGCTTAACTTTCCACGGCCTCCAAAATGAATCGTGCCACTAGTGGGTGATATCTTCAAGAAAACATGGTCGTCTTCCTTAAACTCCAAAAGGATGACGATGAAGATCTACCCACTGCTTCTGTCTATCCTGTGCTGCTCGCAGGTGAACTTGTATATTCTTCACCTTCTCTACCGTGCTAACTACCAGCTCTGGCCCCAAAATTTGCCTCTCTCCTACATCACTCCAACAAACAGGAGACTGGCACTTCCTACCATACAAAGCTTCAAATGAAGCCATCTGAATGCTCGCTTGAAAACTATTATTGTAGGAAAACTCCACAAGATGAAGATAGTCTTCCCAAGATCCTTCGAAGTCTAGCATACATGCCCTCAACATATCTTCTAGGGTCTGAATAGTACGCTCTGACTGTCCATCAGTCTGAGGATGATAAGCCGTACTAAACTTTAGACGAGTACCCAAGCTTTAATGCATGCTTCTCCAGAAATGAGACGTGAATCTCGAATCCCGGTCTAATATAATACTAACTGGAACACCATGTAGCTTCACTATATGCTTCATATACATATCAGCTAATGCTTCAGTGGATTTGCCCACTCTAAAGGGCAAGAAATGGACTGACTTGGTGAGTCTATCCACTATCATCCATACTGCATCTCGTCCATTGGGACTCTTTGGGAATCCCATGACGAAATCCATGGTGATATGTTCCCACTTCCACTCAGGATAGGAAGCGGCTGCAACAAACCGGCTGACCTCTGGTGCTCTGCCTTCACCTGCTGACACACCAAACACTTGACGACAAAACGAGCTATCTCACGCTTAATCCCATGCCACCAATAGTGTTGTTGCAAGTCTCGATACATCTTAGTCCCTCCTGGATGTATAAAATATATCGAACTATGCGCTTCTGCCATCAGCTTTTGTCAAATCTCTTTGTTGGGAACATATAGACGATTTCCACATCTTAATGTTCCATCAGCATGGATGTTCAATCTTGTGTGCTCTTCGGATTCGGTCCTTTCCTTAAGCCATCGGAATCTTGCGCCTGTGGGCAACGCTGCTTTGATCCTGTCAACTAGAGAAGATTGTACTTAAAGATTAGCTAGGATGCCATCAACTCCAGGTAGTACCACTTCTATTCCAAGCTCCTGCAGATCTTCCAGTATCTCTCTCTAGTAATAAAATAAGCCATGGGCTTACGGCTCAACGCGTCAGCTACCACGTTAGCCTTGTCCGGATGGTAGTACAGCTCTAACTCGTAGTCCTTCATCAGCTCCAACCATCTTTGTTGTCTCATATTGAGCTCCTTCTGCGTGAAGACATACTTGAGACTATGGTGATCAGTATAGATATCTACTTTCTCACCGTACAAGTAATGCCTCCAAAGCTTCGGTGCAAAAATAACTGCTGCAAGCTGTCACGACCTGCACCCGCTCTTCGGATACGAGGCGTGTCCAAGCCCAGCCTACGTCGTAGTGTCGGCGGTAGAACGCTGTCTAATACATATACAAGTCACAGAGTCTATAGAACTAATAAGGCAGTCTAGATCTCATCCACAGAAATATGACACAATCAACTCAATTGAGACTGAATATAGAATGATAATATATAAAATAAAGTATCAAGCTCATCACGAATCCAAGTCACATCCGGTGGACAAAAATCCACTACCAATAGATGAGAATAAAATAGAACATAAAAATGAAATAACTGAGCCCAAACTGCTAAATTATCAATATACCCTCGGCTGCGGTGGTACTGTGGTCCAATGCGGGCTCAAACCTGCTCTCGTTTACCTAGCTCAATACTCGGCTAAACCTGAAGAGATCATCAGGTCCTCAGAGGACTAGCAAGCTACATAATATATAAGCCTTTCTAACAGTTTATCATGTATGAAGGAAATCCAGGATATAAATAGAAAAAACTAAACGATCACGAGACATGAATGTATGAACAACTACGCATAAATGAACTGCAGAAGAATAAGTAAACAAGAGATCAATGGAATACCAAACCCTCGCCCCGAGTGTGGACTCGCAGGTTTGAACTAATCACTAACCCTTGCCCCGAATGTGGACTCGCAGGTCAGTTCAAGACAAATCATCCTCACCCCATGTGTGGACTCGCAGGTGCAACCGGTCAACCCTCGCCCCGTATGTGGACTCGCAGGTTGTAAGAATCGAAAAAAGGAAACAGCAGTTCAGTTTATAACGCGGTCATCCTACGATACAACTCAATCCGGTACAAGTGAAAAATATGTCCAATATGGCTACAAGGCTATCTATGAACAAGGGCTATATAGTAATGAAGAAGCACATGACAGCAATCAAATCAAATTCAAAATCAACTGGATGATGTAAGAAGATAAGCATGTAATAAAACTGTAAAGAAACGGCAAGGTATACTTGCCTGTGGTCCTGAGCTTCTGTCACGGGTCGAGCATTAATGAGTCAAGTCCAAGTAACCTATTAGATAATTTTATCATGTCAACAAATAAGCTGAAATCAAGGATAATCTATCTACTTGGTCTTTAAGGTTTTGAAGTCTATTCTACCTCAACTACTTTCTTAACTTGGATATGTTGGCTTGGTTTCATATTTATATGTTAGCTACTTACCCTGGTTGTGCCCTCTACTACAGGTAATCACCACTTGGATGAATTCCTATTACAGTTGCTACATCTAGCCCCTACTAACTAATTCATGTCTACTGTTTGCTGATACCAAGGAGTTGTAGTCTTGACCACTCCTACTTGGCTTGTTTGCTATCTGTTAGGAGGTATGTGTCTATTGTCATTTCACCTTGTTGGTCAACACCTATACTCTAGCCTCTTCTAACCCTGGCATATAGAGACTGCTGTCCAAGAGAGCCAGTTATTCTTACTGTTATATAGTTGACTTACCTAACATATTGCTTGCCTAATATTAGTATCCATATAACTGCTTTATGCATATAGATACATGGCCTACCTATCCTGCTTTAGAGTCCTATATAACCTACTATATACATCCATTCCTCACTCATACCAGTTCCTCTTGCTGTCCTTAGCAACTCCCATTACTCTACTCCCTTTTTACCTGTGTACATAGTCGTGGATTCCCATCTCGACCCTTACAAGTCTTGTGTTTAGGTAGCAGTTGGTATAGGCTAACTACAGAGCTCTGAATCTGCTCACCCTGAATATTGGCCTGCCCTATAAGTGGTGTTATAGCTACTGCTATGTGGGCCTAATCAGGAGTTCCCTATCCCAGGTTGTACTAAATTAGATACAGGGCACCATTATGCCTATTGCCAGGATACCTACAGATATCTGGTACTTCATCTGTGCATACTGCTGAACCCATGTACTACTGACCATTATATCGAATACCTACATCACATCCTACTTATATATTGATGGCAGAAAATGTCAACATGTAGGCAAGAGAAAGGAAATGAGATTCAACTGCATAAATAACCTATACTAGTTGTTCCTATCGAATATCAACTTCAAGCATACAAGTTCGAAAGTTCATTAATAACTTATGAGAAGAACATTGATTAACAATGATCAAGCCATTGCCATTGTATACTCTCTAATATGGAATCTATTCTCCTTAATAATTTCCCATATTTCAGTTGGTAAGGACACACATAATTCTCGGTTTATGCCTTTACTACTTGTACATCTTTATGGCCTATACAGGTGAAGGATAAGAACAACAGTAGTGGTATCAGCAATTTATTGTCAGGTTAGTCTAAGGTGCCAGATGTTCAGGTGTTGCTTAAGAAGGGTTGGGGTTCCAGTCCCATTAGCTTTAAGCCTTCTTATGAAGTCAGAGAAGGTACTCCTCTTGCCTATGTGTGATATTATTGGTATCAATTGATACTCTATTATTATCCTTATAAAATCTGATACGGGTTAGCTTACAACCATAAGATAAACCACCCATGATTGAACCTACAGGGTCATACGATATGCCACAAGTGTCTTGGTACCAGTTTGAATATAAAGGGAAGTTCACCTATTATTGTCTAATGGGTATCAAAGGGGAAGTTCATGCCTAACATGCCTTCGAAATCCTCACCAGGTTTGCACTAGTCGGTGGCCTTCCTATATGCAGGGTAGATACCCCCATACAGATACTCAAGACTACCCACTGGCCATACACTTATCTCACTGAACTCTTTATTTACTCGACCATGGTAGAGTTCCTGGGAATTAAAGCACAAGTCAATACCCAAGAATTTCTTCCTTACTTAATGTACATGGACAGTGCACCAGTGACTCTCAGATGACAAGTTATAAATACAGCCTGCAAAGCTTCTAGCCTACACATGGGTAAACCTATTGGCCTAATGAGTTGTCCAATCTATTCCTCTAAGACTAGGGTCCTCTGATAACCCCTAGGCACTGATGTATCCCGTGCCATTGACCCCTAATAGGGACCCTGATACAACCTTCTATCCCTGTTACCCATTGTACTCTGTCCACCCTCTGTTGGTTAAGGCACCAACAAATTTTATAACTTATCTTCCTCTACTATACTCATGAGTATATGGGTTGCATGAATACCCTTTGGATACTCCTTAGCCTCCCTGGTTCAGGCATGGCACCCCAAGTATGCCACGGCTATATGTATTATCCCATGTTAGTGATGCATGAGAGCACCCCATGATACCATGGTTTAGAGTTTCCAGGACACCCCCTCTTTATAATTCTGATTACCTCTACCTAAAGGTTTATATCATTAATTGGGATTTACCATATGTGTCACAGGCTTCATGAACCAATGGGTGTGCTGTAGGTATGGTGCCTGTGGTCCTCCTGAATGAACCTCCATGGTAGTACAGGGTATTGCCTATGCCTCTAGGTATATTGCTCGACTGTGGCCTTCTATATGCATCCCATTGATCCCTCCCATCCTACATGGCTGTGTGATGGTCAGGGATGACACCAGGTTAATAAAAAGATGTCATAGGTTAGAGAGTACCTGCTATGAGTATTGTCCTTCTTCCCTCTCTCTCTATTCTAGGAGTTATATCAAATACCTATCAATCTTAGATTTAAGTTTTACTAATGATAGGAATTTCAAGTACTCGAGCTAGGGAATGGTACCTTTGGTGTCGTTGACAGTTGGCCTCTCCCTCGACAAAGGCTGGTGCTTCCTTGCCTCCTTCTTGGTTTAGGAAATTAGCCGCTAGGGTTTTGGGGATAGGCTACTTGCCTACCACTATATACTGGGTTTAGATTAGAATCAAGGGAATGATTTGATAGTGGAAAACAGATTTGGAATGATCAACATATTCAAACTGGAAGTTTGAATACATGGTTCGGTTGCCCCCTGCTATGCATATTCGAGCATTGGGATAAATTCGAATCTTTCTGGGATTGGGGAAGATTCACTTAAAGTTTAAAAATTCAGTTCGAACCTAGAAAGGATTGGTTGGAAGAAATTCGAACTTGTGTTGGTTCCTATCAGTGGTCGTTGGGTCAGTTTTTGAATTTGAGATTAACTTTAATGGCTGAGGTTTCAAACGGCTAAGAGCCCCTGTATTTGAAAGTCAAAATTGCATAAAAGCCCTTGAAGAATCAGTTTTTGCAAAGGAAGTCATTTGCCCTTATTTGTTAGAGTAAAAAAAATTACACATAACACCATAATTCATATAATACCTTAGGAAAATGGGGAAATATTATTAATAATTGGTTCAAAGGTTTACACAAGCTCCAGATCATGTGTTGGATAGTTCTTCTTATGCACTCTCAACTGTCATGATGCATATGCTATTACTTTGCCATGATGTATCATAACACATCCTAATCCCTTTTCGGATGTATCGCTATATATCATGAATCCTCCTGGTCCTGATGGAATGGCCAAGATGGGAGCTGTGGTCAACCGCTTCTTCAACTCATCAAAGGCGGCTTGACACTCAGCTGTCCATATAAAATCTTGATCTTTGCAAGTCAACCGAGTCATAGGTCCAGCTATTCGTGAGAAATCTTATACAAACTTGCGGTAATAATCCGCCAGTCCAAGGAAACTTCTTACTTCTGAGGCTGTAGTGGGAACAGGCCACGACTTTACTGCTGAAATTTTCTTCGGATCTATAGAGATACCTTCTCCGGTGATGACATGTCCAAGGAAAGAAACCTTCTCAAGGAAGAAGTCACACTTGCTAAGCTTTGCATAAAGGTTCTTCTTCCTCAATATCTCCAAGACAATCCGCAAGTGCTGCTCGTGCTCTTCAGGGCTCTTTGAGTATATAAGAATGTCGTCTATGAAAACAACTACAAACTTGTCTAGGTATTGATGAAAAACCTTATTCATAAGATTCATAAAGACAGCTGGAGCATTGGTCAAACCGAAAGGCATAACCAAAAACTCATAGTGTCCATAACTGGTTCTAAATATAGTCTTCGAAATATCTTCCTTCCGAACCTTTACCTGATGTTAACCCGATCTCAAGTCGATCTTAGAAAATACTCTAGATCCTGACAATTGATCAAATAAATCATCAATGCGCGGTAGAGGGTACTTGTTCTTCACCGTCACCGCGTTCAGAGCTCGATAATCAATGCACATGCGTACTGATCCATCCTTCTTTGGCACAAACAACACTGGAGCTCCCTATGGTGATGCACTGGCTCGAATGAAACCCTTCCCAAGCAACTCATCTATTTGAATCTTCATTTTCGCCAAGCTAGCCGATACACATGAGACGAGATTGGTTCGGCTCCTGGAACAAGATCTATAGAAAACTCAAGGTCTCTGTCAGGCGGCAATCCTGGCAGCTCCTCGAAAAATATGTCTTGGAACTCGGTGATAATAGAAGGATAAGAAACCCCTTCTATCTCCATATGAGTTCTTAATGTTGGCGCAACTCTATCACTAGAAGATTCTCTAGTGAACTCGAACTCCTCCTCTTTTGGTGGTCTGAACACAATACTGCCCTTATGACAATCAAGGGTGGCATGATACTGACTTAGCCAGTCCATCCCCAAAACCACGTCGAAATTTGGCATAGAAAAAACCAAAAATTGAGCCTTCATCTTCCTTCCACAAATTTCTACCGGACATGATCTACATATGCTGCTAACATGCACTATCCCTCCCCCGGTGAGAATTCTAACATTCTGAGATAGAGGTAAAATAGCAATGCTATGTCTAGTTGCAAAGCTGGTGGCCATGAATGAGTGTGTGGCGCCAGTGTCAAACAATACAATAGCAGGATATGAAGTAACTAATATGATACATGCTATAACCTCGCCCTACCGAATTGGCTCCTCTACAGCCAGTGAAAAAGCTTGCCCAAACCTCTGGTTGGAAAATAAAATCAAAATAGGGATTAACATAATGTGGATGAGATCCTGATTTCTAATCCTATATGCAGGCTCGTATCAGTACAATTACGTAACCGATACGATATTTTTTGACCTGCATGGGCCACCACAAAAATATGTAACGTCCCAGTCCCATTATGTCAGGACTAAAAATATTTCATGCCAACTATATATATACGATAATATAATCCAATATATGGATAATCCTGATATATATCCATAAGTTGTAAATGTGAATATAATAATAAATGTCTCAGGCAGTCTATCTCATCCACAACAAATATGATAATAAATCCACTAGTGAAAAATAATAATCAATGTGAAAATATCCGGGTGGAGACAGATCCACTACGAAAAAGCTATAATGTAAGTATGTAAAAGCAGAGTAGTTGTCTACACAAAATGATAAATGTCTCCAAAGCTAAAATATGATCATAACTGATCAGTAGGGTACATCTCCTCGTCGGTATAAACCATCTCCAGAGCTGATCCATACTCCTGAGGATAATCCTGTTCATCTATACCTGAAGAAATCACCAGGTCCTCAAAGGGACGCAACAAGAAACATACAACATGCCAATATACTGAATGTAAGTAAACCATGCGAGTCCTCTAACAATTCTAAGTGAAATATAGTTTAAGAACAAACCTCTGACGCATGGCACTCTGGCTAATAAATGGGATCCGATATAATTTTCGCTTGGAAACCAGGGGCCTCAGCGCATAACGTTCCTCAGAACGACAGTGGCAAACCTGAGAGGGTCATCTCACACCGTATCTCCAACGGAGCTTCCGGATTACAAAGGGAAAGTGCAACGTGGCCCATACACTAAGAAACTGTTCTCTTCACCCCTATGTCTATCCATGTCATGTCCATGACACATATGATCATCTAATAACTGCTAAGTCCTCTAAACATGCATATACTATCAACAGTTATATCCTAACCGTCGCACGTTCCATACGTAACGGAGGCCAACCGAATACGCAATACCGTGTCCTATACTCACAACACGTGGTATACATGTGTCAAGGCCATAGGAGATATACCAATATCTCACATCAATGGGGTGGTTAACTATACTAAGTCAATACAATTAAATAAACAATTAGAATAGTAAACAACTAAAAATAATCATTCGCACCCAAGTATGACTTGGACGCACAATATGATAAAACTAGACAGGAAATAAATAACAGTAATAAATAAACATAAAGAATAGTAAATCATGGCAAGATTTTTTGCCTGGAGTGGTGTGAAGAATCGATAAGTCTTGTGACTCAAATCGTCAGAAAGCAAGACTGTGAACGTCAACTCTCGTAAACGTCTCCGGATGTGTCACGCCCCAGAACCAGAATACTGGAGAGCGGGGGCAGACATAGCCAGCTACGTATATTGAAATGGTTTCCATCTCGCTATACGGTCACGGCTGTCTAGATACATGAGGGTTTACTACAAGCCAACAGTCTCCTATGGTCATGAACAAGCCTAGTGTCTCAATCACAAGCAAGTAAGTAAATGTTATAAGATGTATGATCATTAAATACACAATAATAAGGCGTCCCAAATATTACATATTCAGCTGATCATGAAGCTAGTCGTTACAAAATGTGAGGACTAGCAAGAGTTTAGTCATACATGATCAATCCTAGGATCTGTCAATCATGTTACAGCCCGTAGGCAGACAGTAAGTAAATACAATCGAGCTAAACAAGTGCTCGTCGGCTAAACGCCTCAAAAGAATATTTTTACAATAAAGTGGGAGAGCTAAAAATAAACCCACTCGTTGCCCGGGTTACGTCTGGTGTTCACCATTGGGCTGGAAAAGCGGTGGATCCTCTGGAGCTTGCTCCGAAATCTGGCCACACAAAACCAGCTGGGTCAGACCCCAGAAAGAGCAAGTGCCACAAAGGAAGCTTCACTTAGGAACTAAAACCAGCAATCAGCACAAGATATAATAAAAGTAAGAACTGGAAAATAAAGAAAACACATCAGGATGATATACGACGAGATAACCATAGAACTATTCAGATAACCAGGTTACAACCCGTAAACCAAACAAGGACCGGGGTTGTAACCCTTCGTCTGAACGGAGCTTGGTATTCTCACCATTTATCAGTAAAATAAATACAGGCATTCTGGTCATATAGCAATCTGGAGCAGGATCGGGACAAGACTAGACTGGTTAGGCTCCTATCCAATCATTTTCACGGCCAAGCAAGAATTACGGCTTGATACTTTAACTAACTAGGGTTATCACAGGCCTAATTACTAGCAAGATGCAGTGAGATTATTCCACAGCCACAAGCCCTGCAGACCATCCAGGTTACCCAGGTCGAAAGATTAGGGTTGAATTCAGGTGGGTACACCGTCCAGGAAACGCATGTACCCTTAAGTAGCTTGAAAGGTGCAACACATAACAGTGTGCTGGAAATGTGCCCTACTCGACGGCAGGCTACAGATCCCAGGCGCGCCCAGGTAACGAGATTGCCTGTAGCTGGGAAATCTCTTCATGACTAATGTGTTAATCTAGTTATTAACCTTAGTCCATTTCAATAGGTACTCCTGACTGTGGTACTCAGGAGCTCCCTCCCTAGACATGATGCAAGACAGGACTGGTTTATTTGTACAAGCACAATCGCCCACGGTGTCCAGGTAATTATACAGGTCATGTCATGTCAAGTAGCCGTCGCAACAGCTATTCAGGATAATCATGTCAAGTGTACTAGTCAGGAGTGCGCCACGGCGGGCCACTATCAGGTCATGTCAGGTTAGTCATGTCAGGAGTGCACCACTACGGGTCACTGTCAGGTCGTGCTCAATTATCAGTTCCAAACATATCAAATAAATTCATGATTTTCAAGTTCAGGACAAAAGGCGTAAGGATATAAAATGGACGTAAAATATCTAATAAAGGAGTTACAAAAATTAATGATAAATAATAGTACACAGGAACATGAGAAAGTCATGTGGCTCAGTCATATGCGGTCAAGAAGGGTGAGACTCATGCGGCCCAATTAGGAGAGCACACGCGGCCAGGGTCACTGGATTACATGCGGCCAAGACAAGAGGGTGCATGCGGCTGGAAGGGAGCAAGGGCGTATGCGGTCAGGAAACAAATCTTCCTGCGGCCAGAAAATAAAGGATGTATATGCGGCTGGGATAAATCGAACTCATGCGGCCCGGACTAAGAAGTCCCTGCGGCTGAATTGATATGGGGTCATGCGGCCCAAAATCCGAGTTCATGCGGCTCGAATAATTTCGGCCTCAAGACAAGGCGGGCGCTGCAGCGTATGCGGCTGCAGGAATGGAGAAGGTCTCATGCGGCTGGGAGGGGATCAGAGTCTATGCGGCTCGAGGATCCATTCAGTCATGCGGCTGAGAGGAACTGAGGACTTATGCGATTAGGTTCAATTCGTATTCATGCGGCCAAGGATGAAAGCAGTCTTATGCGGCCAGGACGCAAGGGCCTCATGCGGTTTAAGAATGAGATTCAGTCCATACGGCTGAATCACTTGCCGAATGAATTGCCATGCGGTCAAGTCAAGCACTGTTCTTCTTCTCCAAATTTCAGAGAAGAAGAACACCATGAACCCAAGCTTCCAAGCTCCATAAAACCTTCATCCAGAGCCCAAATCCGAACTTCCATAGGTCAAAATAGGGTAGAACGAGATTCCCTACAACATGGAACCATCAAAACTAGGAAATAACAAGATTAAATAGATCAAAACCCAAGAATTCGAAAATAAAATAAACTTAGATCTACAAGAATCCAGCCATGGAATTTAGAAAAGCCAAGTACTAAAGTGTTTTATAATGTAGTAAAGAAGAGAATGGAGCAATAAAATCAGAGTTCCTCCATGAAGCAAGTTGCACTTGCCTAGAGCTCACTCTCTCTCTCTCTGGTAGGTGAGGAAGTAATGAGGAAGAAGAAGATGAGATTAATGAAGAGAGAGAAAAGAATGGGCTAATAAATACAATGGTGGTGGTAGGTAGGGGGTTCACATTGGTTCATATTGAACCAAAGAAAACCGAGCTAAGCCGAACCAAGTCAAGAAATAACCAAGCCAAGATACAAGCTAACAAGGAATCATGCAAATACAGAATAAAATACGTACACGTATTCCAGAAATACGTAATACGGACCATAAGCATTACAACTCTACCCACCTTAAAAGAATTCCGTCCTCGAAATTTAATCAAGAGGCTAGAGGAGCAATGACAAGCTACATTAATCACATGCAAGTTATAACTAGGCAGACAATCAATCATGCAAGCAAGGAATCGAAGGTATGAGGCATAAGAAAGACATTATACCTCACGAGTCAAACAAGTCGGGATATCGCGATCGGATATCATCCTCACGCTCCCATGTTGACTCCCCCAAAGAGTGATGACCCCAAGCAACTCGGACTAACTTGATAGTCTTGTTCTTGAGCGTCTTCTCTCTCCGGTCCAATATAGACACGGGCCTCTCCTCATACGAAAGGTTGGTACCAACAACCAATTCCGAATGATCCAGGATGTGGCTCGGGTCTGGGATATACCGTCATAATTGGGATACATGGAACACGTCATGCACCTTGCTTAGCGACCGCGGAAGAGCGAGACGATAGGATACATCTACTCGCTCCAGAATGTCAAACGGTCCTATATACCTAGGACTAAGCTTTCCCCGGACGCCGAAACGAATGACGCCACGGTTAGGCAAAATCCTCAGGAATACATGATCGCCGACCGAAAACTCGAGAGGACGCCGATGAGAATCGGCCCAATGGCGCTGGCGATCTTGGGCAACTCGAAGATGATCTCGGACCCTTCTGACCACTTCAACTGTCTGAGCGATCATTTCTGGACCAAGCATTTGTCTATCTCCAACATCATCCCAGGCTAGCGGGGATCTGCACTTCCTACCATATAGTGCCTCGAACGGTGCCATCTGGATACTGGCCTGGAAACTGTTGTTGTACGAGAATTCCACCAGGTACAAGTGATCTTCCCATGAACCACCGAAGTCAAGTGTGCAAGCCCGCAACATGTCTTCAAGAGTCTGGATCGTACGCTCCGACTGACCATCTGTCTGCGGGTGATAAGCTGAACTGAACTGGAGGCGAGTCCCCAAACTCTCTTGCAAGCTACGCCAAAAGTGTGACGTAAATCTAGAATCTCGGTCCGAGGTAATACTGACTGGTACTCCGTGCAATCTGATAATCTGCCTGAGGTACATCTCCGCTAGCTGAGCCGTCGACTGACCAACCCTGAATGGAAGAAAGTGAGCTACCTTCGTGAGCCGATCAACAATAACCCAGATAGCATCTCTACCAGCTGGGGATCTAGGTAATCCAGTTACGAAATCCATGGTCACATGCTCCCACTTCCATTCTGGAATCGGCAAGGGCTGAAGAAGTCCAGCCGGTCTCTGATGTTCAGCCTTGACTTGTTGGCAAACCAAACACCGAGAGACAAATCGAGCTATCTCCCGCTTCATGCCATTCCACCAGAAGTGCTGACGGATATCTCGGTACATCTTCGTACTGCCAGGATGGATGGAATACTGAGAACTGTGCGCCTCTGACATGATTTCCTGCCTGATATCTCCACTGGGTACACAAAGACGCTTCCCATGTCGAAGTGTACCGTCCTCATGAATGCATAACTCTGGTCTTCGTCCTGCCTCACACTCTGCTCTGAGTCGTTGAAGCTTGGAATCTGTGGACTGCGCCATCCGGATCCTCTCGACTATAGTGG
>JANAVB010005312.1:0-25988 GCA_029216955.1 Iris pallida | reverse complement strand
TACAAAGTCCTACTCCAAGGATAGCTCCGACGACAACGAGTCGGACGATGATGAAGAAATAGCTCTCACAGCAAAGTACTTCTGAAAGTTCCTCAAATTCAACAAAGCCAACCACTTCAGATGGGACAACGATAAAGATCCGGCGTGCTATCAATACAGAAGAACCGGACACATCAAGAGAGATTGTCCCATGACAAGAAAAGACTCTAATAAGTACGAGAAGCCTAGCAAAGGAAGCTCCTCCTCCAAAAAATTTGCCAATACCAGTATTTGGTGTGAAAGCGATGCTAGTGATTCAGACAACGACAAAGATTGCAAGCACAATGCAAACGTTTGTCTCATGGCAACCGATGAGGTACTTGATGATCTCTCTTTAAATACTCTTACTTATGATGACTTGGAGAAAGCTATCCTTGAACTTGAAGAATACAAAGGTGTTAGGAATAAATACAAGAAATCTCTAAAAGAGGTTGATGCTCTTCAGCTTGAAGTAGAGAGACTCTCTAGCATCATTATTGATGTAAAAGGGAAATCTCCCGCTTTTGACACGGATGAGATAGAGACTTTGCGACTCAAGTTTCAAGAATCCCTTATCACCATCAAGAAAAAGGATGAGATTCAATCCCTCAGAAGGGCTTATGAATTTGCTATGCATAAAGTTCAAGTTGCTAATAGAAGGGAATATGATACTTCTATTAAGTATAATGATCTTCTTGTACAGAGTAAGAAACTAGGTAATAAGAACACTACTCACACACATACTCCAAGACATCCCCACACTCATCACAATGCTAGTCATACTTCTTACATGAACACTACACACAAGTCCTATTCTAACACAAGGAAAGGACCATTTGTTAAGAAGAACACTTCGCATCATGCTTTTTATTATCATCATCATAATACTAATGATAGAACTCCTCACACTAGAGATTCACATATGCATGATACTCACACGTCTTCTTCTAAATCCTCTATGATGTGCAACTACTGTGGCTTGCTTGGACATACGACCAATTATTGTCATACAAGGAAACTAGTTGATAAGAAAGTTTATAAATGGGTTCCTTAGACTAACACTCAAGGACCCATACGATCATGGGTACCAAAATATTCATCTTCAACTTAGTAGGTGAAGAGTCCTTTTCATGCTAGAAGCAAGTGGATTCTCATAGCGGTTGTTCACGGCACATGACCGGGGATGCTTCATTATTTACAACGCTATCGATGAAGAAGGAATGACACATCTCCTTTGGTAACAATCTTAAAGGTCACATTATAGGAAATGGTAATATCGGTTCCCCTCCTTATCCTTGTATTAAGAATGTATGTCTTGTTACTAATCTTAAACACAAATTCTTAGTATTAGTCATCTTACCGATAATGGTTATGATATCAAGTTTTTAAGCTTAAATGTTTCATTACCGATAGATCAAGTGGATCTATTGTTTATGAAGGCATTAGAGAAAAAATCTATATTTTATATCTTGTCGAAGACACTAACAATGACAGGTGCTTAGTTGTTAAGAACGATAAAAGTTGGCTTTGGCACATGAGGCTCGGACATGCCAACATGGATACCATTTTTCGTCTTGCCACCAAGAAGCTGTAAGAGGACTCCCAAGTATCTCTTTCAAAAAGGATATGGCGTGTGAAGAAGGAGAGAAAAGTAAGTTGACCAAGTCATCCTTTAAATCCATCAACTCTGTGAGTACCACTAGACCTCTTTAACTTATTCATATGGATCTTTTTGGTCCTAGTAGAGTAGCTAATCTTGGAGGCAAGCTTTATGCTTTTGTTTTGGTTGATGATTTTTTGAGATTTACTTGGGTTATTTTCTTGCTTGCAAAAGTGATACTTTTCGTGAATTTGTTGCTTTTTGTAAACGTGTTCAAATGAGAAAGGTTTTTCTATTAACAAGATTAGAAATGATCATGGAGGAGAATTTGACAATGCCGATTTTAAAAGATTTGTGAAAAAATAATTTTGGACATAATTTTGCTTGTCCACGAACTCCTCACAAAATGGTGTTGTGGAAGAAAGAATAGAACCCTTGGCGATATGGCCCGGGTTATGTTAAACCAATATAAGCTCCCCTAATATTTTTGGGCGGAAGTCGTTAACACGGCATGTCATGTTATAAATAGGGTCTTGATTAGACCTATTTCTAAAAGACTCCTTATGAGCTTTGATTTGACAAAATTCCCTCTATTGAATATTTTAAAGTTTTTGGATGTAACTGTTTTATTTTGAATACCGGGGATAACCTAGGCAAGTTTGAAGAAAAGCCTATGAAGGAATATTCCTTGGATACTCTACTCACAGTAAAGGTTTTCGTGTTTTTAAAAAAGGAGTCTTGTTGTTGAAGAGTCAATCAATGTCTCTTTTAATGAACTTAACTCTTCTACATTCTCCTCTTCCGATATTGATGATCTCGTTTGGGTTGGAGAACTCCTCTATTGGAGATCGTCCTTCTTCATCTAACAATGAAGTTGTGACTCCTCCAACAAAAGAGTCCCCACCACTCGAGCCTCCTCAAAAGGATCTCCCAAAAGAATGGAGATTTATCACCAATCATCCTAAGGAGCTTATCATTGGGGATCCTTCTTCCAATATAAGCACTAGATCCTCCACTCGTGATCTTTGTGCAAACGTGGCTTTTATCTATCAAATAGAGCCTAAAAATATTAATGATGCTTTTCATGATAAATTTTGGATGATAGCGATACAAGAAGAGCTAAATCAATTTGAGCGAAACAAGGTTTGGGAACTTGTCCCTAAACCTAGCAATCACCCCATTATTGGAACTAAATGGGTGTTTCGAAATAAACTTAATGAAGATGGGTTAGTGACTCGTAACAAAGCCCGATTGGTTGCTCAAGGCTATAACCAAGAGGAAGGCATTGACTGCGACGAAACCTATGCTCCGGTTGCTCGTTTTGAATCCATTCGTATGCTATGTGCTTTTGCTTGCTTTAATGATTTTAAACTCTTTCAAATGAATGTTAAGAGTACTTTTCTAAATGGTATTATAAAGAGTAAAGTTTATGTAAAACAACCTCCTGGCTTTGAAGATTTTCAATTTCCTAATCACGTGTTCAAACTCCACAAAGCCCTTTATGGCCTCAAACAAGCTCCCCGTGCTTGGTATGAGCGCCTTAGCTCTTTTCTTGTTTCACATAATTTTTTAAGGGCAAAGTCGACACGACACTTTTATCAAATCCCATAACGGCACTCTTGTATTAGTTCAAATTTACGTCGATGACATTATTTTTGGTTCTACTAACAATGCACTTTGTGTAGAATTTGCTAAAGTAATACAGAAAGAATTTGAAATGAGCATGATGGATGAACTATCATTCTTTTAGGCTTACAAATCAAACAAGGAACCAAAGGAACCTTCATCAATCAAGCAAATATACAAAGGATCTCCTCAAGCATTTCGAACTTGACTCATCCAAATCAATGATGACTCCTATGGCAACAACGACAAAGCTTGACAATGATGAAGATGGCACATCGGTCGACATTCGTAAGTATCAAGGTATGATCGGTAGTTTACTTTATCTAACTGCTAGCCGTCCTGACATCATGTTTAGTGTATGTCTTTGTGCACGATATCAAGCAAATCCAAAGGAATCGCACTTATGTGCCATCAAGCGTATTTTTCGATATCTCAAAGGCACCGTTAATATGGGCCTTTGGTATCCGAAATCTTCATCCTTTGAGCTTTACGGCTTCTCGGATGCAGAATTTGCCGGATGCAAGATTGACCGAAAAAGCACTAGCGGCACATGTCAATTCCTTGGAAAATCCTTAGTATCGTGGTTTAGTAAAAAACAAAATTATGTTGCTCTTTCAACCACTGAGGCCGAGTATATTGCGGCCGGTTGCTGTTGTGCACAAATTCTTTGGATGTTACAAACACTTATAGATTATGGCATTTCTCATAGTTGCACCCCTATTAAATGTGATAACACTAGCTCGATCAATCTCATAAAAAACCCAATTTCTCACTAACGCACAAGCACATTGAAATTAGACACCATTTTCTTCGTGACCATCAACAAAAGGGGATATCCGCCTTGAATTTATTGACACTACTTATCAGTTAGCCGATATTTTCACAAAACCACTCCCAGAGGATCGCTTCGTTTTTCTTTGCCAAGAATTGGGCATCTTAAATTTTGACTCATAGTTCTTCTCGACCGGCACACCACGACGTATACTGTGGTATACCGACGGCATGCCAATTTTGGTTCAGAATTATGTTCTGTGCCAAAAATGGTATACCATCGACATACGTCGGCAAACTGACGGTATATCGGTTCGCGGCGGACTACTTTATCACATCAGCTCCAGGCCCCACCACTCTTCCATTCCCTCTTTATTCCTCTTCCCTCTTAACTACCCATTACATCCATCTTCTCCCCATTAATACCCAACTCTTCCTCTCCTCTTCCCCAATACCCTAACTTTCCATCCTCATTAATATCCATCTCTTCCTCTCCCCCCATTAACTCCTCCATTATCTCCATTTCAAAACCACCACTCTTCCCACTTCTTCTCTATAACTGTTCCCACCCCTTCTCCTTCCCAACAACTCGTTAAAAACCCACTTTCTTCCTCATCCTCTTCTTCATTTCAAAACCCTGCTTCCTCCTTTAACCTTCTTCCTTTCCTCCATGGCTACCCACAAGCGCCCCTGTTCCTCCCCCACCACTTTCAATCCCTTCACTCCTGTGCCTCTGCCCCATGGCTTTGACCAGAAGATCTTCACCTCTTCCTTGGCTGCCGACTCTTGGTTCCAGCACTTCGTGCACCATAACGTCTTCAAAGGCCGCACCATTAACTGGAACCTTTTCTCTGGCCATGTTTCTCTCTTCGAGGAGGCCGGTCTCTCTTTCCTTCTTCGGCATCAGGTGCCTGTCTACCCCGCCGTCGTGCGTTTGTTCTACTGTAACATGGTTCCTGACATCGAGAACGGCACCATTGAGACGATGGTCAACGACCGCCATTTTTGCCTGACGGCTCGTAATATCGCTAGCATTCTCGGCGTCCCGGACAGAGGAGAGGCTCTGCCGGGCTTGGCTGCTCTTTATCCTTCGGCGGAGTGCTCTTTTGACGACTTCTCCGCTATCATATGCAAGGGCCCAAACCCTCCTGCTATCCCGGACCTTTCCGCATAGCTGGAGCCGTTCTATTACGAGCTCCATAGGATCGTGTGCCACACCCTCTATACCAAGGGCGGCAACTATGATGCCATCATTGTTGATGCCCTGGTTTGCATGTATTTCCTCTATTCGAAGAAGTCTTGGTCATTCTCCAAGACTCTTCTCAACGGCTTCTTCGGTGTCCTGCCCACGGGGAAGCAGAATCTCTACTATGGTTCCTTCATCACTCTCATCTTAGAAGCAAAGTAAATCGACCTCTCCCTTTGCTACTCGGACGACGTCCCATCCTTCCTTGGTGTTTCTCGTTCCCTCGGTGGTGCCTCCACATCTCGTGCCTCCTTCTCCCAAGAGCCGCCAGCTTCTACTCCTGCTGCACCCGCCTCTACTCCTCCTGCCTCCGGGCGCTACATGCCGCTGACACAGCAGCATTTCGACATGCGTATGGCTCAGGCAGAGGAGCAGATACGGGCCCACACTCGTGGCCTTGGAACCCTGATCTAATCTCGCTTCCATGACCAGGCATATTTTATTCAGCGCACCCTTTAGGACCTGGATGCATTTCTGGATCTGAATCTTCAGGATCCGATGTACCAAGCCTTCCGCTTTTCCGATCCCAACGCCTACAGTTTTATGTACCCGGACGGCATTGATCCTTTTGGTGCTTTCCACCGGGCTCAGGATGGAGGGGATGATCCTGCCGATGAGTAGGGGTGGCCTTTCTTGTGTTGGTGATGGCGAATAAGTAGTTGTCTTTTTTTTCTGGTTTTATGTCATTTGAGGTCCTTTGGGGACCAGTGTTTGGGTGTTTTTACTTGTTAGTGTCCTGTGCAGTCCTACGGGGACTTTTATGTTTAGTTTCAGTTTGTCTTGCTGCTCTCATAGAGGAGAGTTTTATGATATTCTGTCATATTTTATGTAGTGTCCTGCATGTACCCAATTCAAATCTTTAAATATATATGCATGCTTCTGTTTATCTTACTGTTTACGCAAATTTATTGCTATATTTGTTTTATTTTCCATCTTTGACTAAGTGACAAAGGGGGAGAAAAATGTATTGAGGAAGAGTTGTCTACCTACGGGGGAGTCACTCCCTGAAGATGCTATCTCTCTATTTTGTCAATTATCAAAATGAGGAAGATTGTTGGCACATTTTATTTTGATAATATTAACAGCATCTTCGTAGTTTAGTTTTCTCTGTTATCAGATTGACATCATTTCAGAAGCTCTACTACATAAAGTCTGTCCATTCAAGATTACCAACCATAGCCTTGAAGACTGAAGCAAAGACCGACGTTCCTTGAAAAGACGGCTCTCTACACTTCAAGATTTCGAATCTGTACAAGGTCTAGGTCTTTCTGTAAACACTTAAGGTTGGATGACAAAACTAAAAGCTTTCTAATTCTTAAGTCAAAAATCAAGTTCTTATAGAACGGCATACCGGCGGTATGCTCCGGCATACCAGCGGTATACCGTTTTAGTGACCACAAAATATTCTGTGAGAATTGTCGGCATTATACCGGTTTGTGGACCACAAAACGTTCTGTGTTAAACATCGGCATACCGACGGCATACTCCGGCATACCGACGGTACACTCCGGCATACCGACGGTATACCATTTTGTGAGCCATAAAACATTCTGTGACAAACCTCGACATACCGACGGTATACCGTTTTGTTTATCACAAAAATATTCTATGACAAACATCGGTATACCGGCGGCATACCGCGGCATACCGACGGTATACCGGTTTACAAAATTTGATTTTTGAATGGCAAACACTAGCATTAATAGCGACCATTAAATGCTTCCAACAGATATAATTATGACCGTTACTGTTCGACCGGCATACCGACGGCATGCCGGTCCATACCGACGGTATGCCGGTCAGACTGTATCCAGGAGCATTAAATGCTACCTACTATTGGTTTCTTTATAAATGCAAGCCTTCTCTTTCTCGAAGGCTCATCCACTCTTGCCATAAATTTTTCAAACAACCAAGAGCTCCACCATTAGTACTCTATCAAGCTTTTAATTGTCATCCTCTCCCAAAGTGCTAGAGTATTTAAGAGTTGTAAATTTCGATCTTCAAGTGTTAGAAGATCAACAAGTTCCCTTCTCATTTCTTTGAAGTTGGCGAGCCTTCGTAAGAAAACTCGTGTGTTGAAGTTGGCGAGTTCTTCGGATCCAAACTCGTGTTGAAGTTGGCGAGTGCTTCGGATCCAAACTCGTGTGTACTATTTTATTAAATAGTAGATTTAAGCCGGAGAGAGTTCCGGGACTGGATTGCCTCTAGCGAGGATACCAGGATACATCTTGTGTTTGATCTTCTTACTCTCTCTTTTTATTTGACGTATATTGCTTCTTGTGCTTAAGTTATTTTTATTTTCCTATTCACCCCCCCCCCCCCCCTCTAGGGTTCTACAACTATATAATATTTAACATACTTTTATAAATTCAAATTTTAAAATAACTAATACTAACGAATCAAATAATTATCATAGATATTTAGATTAAAATTAAAGTGATCAATTCAAGTATTGATCATAATAGAAAAAATACTAAAAATAGATTTTTCATAAATATAACACTTTTCTAAAATAGAAATAGATTTTGATCAAAATAATAATTTAAAATTCAAGACCAAAACAAATTTATTATAATATTTGTTTACGATAAAAATTCCAATTAATAATTAATCACTAAAATAATATAAATATATTTTTATAACTCAAAAATCTAATTTGAAAATATAATTGGTAGACCATTTTGTCATTCGAAAATTATATACAATCTTCTTCGTAAATAAGTTAAATATAAAAATTATTCTCAAAGGAAAAATATTTAAAACAATTAAAATAAATTAAAGTTTTGAAAAGCCGAAAATGGGGGTTACAAAACTACCCACCTTAAAAATAAATTCGTCCTCGAATTTGAAAATATATTAGCATGTACATAAAAAGCATTAGAAAATATCAAAACAAGAAAATATAAATTATTATATCAAAAATTCTTTTTAAAAAAAAAAGGAAGATTGATCAAATCATTGGTCAAAAGAAGGATGGATAGGGCAAGAGCAAAGTAAACGAAACCTTAGGTTTGGTCTTCAATTCTAGAAGATTTACAATATTTAGGTTACGGGCAGACAATAGAAGAAAACAAATGAATTTAGATAACAAAAAAAAAGCTACAATCAAGGAATAGAGTTAGAGGCATCTGACCTACCTAACATCCCATCAGTATCCTATTCTCTCGGTCAGTAACTAAAATTCCATCATTCCCATAATCGTATATCCAGAAAATCCTCAATTCAATTATTCAATCTAGATGAATAATTAAATATCCAATTTCTCAAATTCATATCCAATAATCTCTTCATAATCTTAAAAATTGAAATCCATAAAATTTAAATTCCTTTAAACTATTTTGAGTTCGAATTCCTACTTCTAAAATATTCTCAATATTTTTGTTCCAATAAATCTCCAAATTAATCAAATCAAAAATATTTTATTAGCCACAACATAAATCTTTCAAAAATTTAAACACCAAATATTTAATAACTCTAATATTCAACAATAATTATCCTTCAAGATCCTATTTACCATTTGACAAATCTATCCACCTTGATCGTACCATCACATGAAAACACAATATTAAATTCTCGTATAAAATTCCTCGTATGTGAAAATTCTTTTCAAATATTTCAAGGTTTATTCCTAATTTAATCCTTAGCCTACGAAGCAATCTTAACTACCCAAGTAGTCAGCTTAGACATGGGTTTTCCTATTATTCCTAGTCCTAGTCATTCTCCTAAAAGTCAAATCAATCCTAGTGTAAATGAACATCTCCTAGTTGCAGGCTCGCAGTAGTGCAACTAAAATAAGCACTACCACGAGTTCGCAAAATTTTGCGAAAACGGACCTGCATGGGCTACCATAGGGCACTACAACGATCAAGCCAAGAGTATTGTCTATGAGCGCCTTCTTGCTTGTTGCCCCAGGTGAAGGCGTTGTTGTTGAACTGAAGGGGGACAGGTGAGCGTTAAAAATAAAGCTGGTGAAGTCGTAGATGGCCGACGGAGGAGGGGGTCGACCTCCCGACTTCTTCTCTCTGCAAGTGATAGCGTTGAAATCACCAACACAGAGACAGGAAAGGTCGTTTTGGTTCAAATAGTGTTCATCAAGTCATCCCACATCTGTCTGCGTTCAGGGATATTGCAGCTGTCATGCACGGTCGACATGAGGGAACAAGAACGAAGCGTAGGATGTTCCACCCAACACGAGAGGGCCTGTCTCGAGTAGTGGATGATGCCAATCTTAACGTCGACCCTGAAGATGATCCAAATATCATGACAGCCGGCAATAGCCGAGGAGAATCCAAGCTGCAGTAGAAAGGACCTAAGTTTGTTGGAATGTTAGGTTCGATAATCACGAGGATGTCGATTATGTGGATTCTCTTGAGACTGTTTAATCTTCTCAAGGTGGGTTTATTTGCAAGGCCCCTAACATTCCAAGAGAGGATGTTAAGCATTAGGATTGCTAGGTGGGGGAGGTTTATTGAGTTTCACAGCTGACCTACTGGTCCTGATCGTGACCGCTGTAGCACTTCCTTTGTTGGATTTTTCTGTATTGGAAGCTTCCTTTTCGACCACCTTTATAATTTTGTCTGACTCCTCGTTCAGGTGCATGTAGATCTCTCCGGCTATTTCGGCCACGGCTCTGAAGTAGTTGTTCGTGCTGGTGATTCCAACATTTAAGGCTTGTTACATTCTGGCGACTGGTGCTTGGCCAATGTTGGCCAAGGCATCCGCACGGATATTGGCTACATCATGGAATGTGGTAGGGGTGACTGTGTTGGAAGTTTGGGGTCCTCCGTACCCATCGTATCTGTAGGGTTCTCCGGTGTTAAAGACTCCGCTGCGTTGTCTGTCTCCCCTTTTGTACCGCTGTTGTTCCCTGTTTCCTCTTCCGAAGTGGTAGCACCTATGGGTTCTTCAGTGTCTTGAGGATCGTTTGTGGGCTCTGATGCAAGTTGTCAAATTTGTTAGCGAGATTGATGTATGAAAGATTGTATGTAACGATGGCTCTTCCTTGGGTTGCATGTTCTTGTGTATGGGAGTTACTGGTGTTGCCTTCGAACCGGATGTGGAAGTTGGGTAGAGGTAGGAGGGGGGATTGATGTGGTTTCTTGGTCGGTTGTGTGGTTGCCACCTTTCGGATCACCTTCTTCTTCAATTCTGGGTGCGCATGGAAGCAATGCTCGGTGGAGTTGCCACGCATATGGCAGTGTTTGCAAAATATGATATTGTTATCGTATATAATTTGTTGGGTATATGTCTTGTTACCGAGCAAGATTTGGATGTGGTTGGGGAGATCCTTCGATAAGTCGAGTTCCATGCAGATTTTGGCATAGTTTTCCTTGGTGAGGTTGCGAGTTTCTTCTGCCAACGCCACTAACATCTCGAATGAGCTGGCTATTCTCCTCAGTGCTGCGGGAGCAGAACAAATTAGGGGGAGGTTCGGAAGGGTGACCCACGCGAAGACGATCGCGGAGTCTTCTTTAACGTTGAAGTCCGGGGACCATTTCACAATTTTTATGCTGTGCGTATCTATCTTGCCTGTGTCTTTAGTCCAGACCTTCTTGTGGTCGTTTTTCGAGGAGAGGTGGAGGTACATGTGCTTAGGATCCATTGGAGCAACCATGTACCCTGAAGTGAGACCCCAGCTGGCGATTACTTCCTGGACCCGGGACAGCTTCGGACATCCATTGGAAAATTTTAGAACAAAAGTGTACGGGAACGAAACCGACAAGGACGAGATTTCAGATGGGGAGAATGGCACCAAAATCTCTTAGAAATCAGACGAACCAACGAAATCAATCTCAGGCAAGGATGCTTCATAGAGAGCCTGGAAGTGCTTGGGAGTGCAATCTGGTCGAAGTTTATCAGTATAGGATGGCATTGGGGGAGACGAGGGTGTTAGGTTCGCCCACCGACCCGGTTTGTGCCTAGTCCACCGCGCCCAATGCCTAGGTGGCGCTAGTAGAGGGCAGTGCGCACCTAAAGGAGATAGGGTGCGCAACCCGGATAGCCAGGAAGGGCTCCGCCTGACTCAGGCCACCGACGGGAGGCGCCGTGGCAGGTAGCGCTCGGAAGGCGGAAGGCGCCGTAGAGGGTATCCCAGGGCACGCTGGGCTCGCGCCGCCGAAAGTCGGGACCGGGCTGGATTGCGCCGGGCTGAATAGCGCCATATTGGGGTGTGCCGACTCGACATGCGCCCCTGGAAAGATGGCGAGCATATCCACGCTAACGGAGGAGGCTGTCACTGGAACAGTCACAAAGAAAGTATGGGCAGACGCACGCAAAAATGCGTGCACCTCTGGCACAAAGAGATCAGATGCGCCCTCCTCGGCGGGGGCTGGCACAATCTCGCGCGAGTCTTGTTCCAGAAGGTGATGTCTGCCCAAACCAGAGCCCACGGGCCCTGCAGACACAAGAATTGCGCCAGCAGGGGGCACCACTCCCAGGTGCGCGACGCCTTCCTGATCATAGGACGCGTGCCAAACGGGGCTGGCACTACCCAACAAAGAGAACGCCATGATCGATGAGTGCAAGGGAACATTTGAAATTTGAACTGACTCGTGCCTGGAAGAATGAGCCTGCACGGGGATCGAGTCATCAGAGGGCACGGCCCCCGACGGCTGAGCACCCGCTGGCCACCGAGAGGAAAAATCAGCTCCGCTGACCGGCGCCGTGGCAGAGAGAAAATGAGGGGGAAGACCCCGAGCAGCCTGCCGGGGACGGCGAGGACCTCCACACGAGGGACGGAGCTGACTTGCTCATGTTCGGCGAGAGGAGAGGTGAGAGGAAGACCGAAGACGGGGGAGCCGCCCGTGTGAAGCGTCGGAGAGGGGGAAGGAGGGGGGTCGAGCGGCAACCCAAGAAAAGCTAGGAGGTCCGGCGGCCAAGGGGTCGGCTGTCGAGGGGGCCGAGGGAGCGGAGCCATGCCACGGAAGCGGCGGTCGAAGACAGGCGGGTGGGGAGGACGCCGGCTCCGTCGGGAGATAGAGAAGACTAGGCGGGGGGAGGACCCCCGCTGGACGCCACAGGAAACCTGACGCATGGAGAAGAATTTTTTTAATTATATATATATATATATATATATATATATATATATATATATATATATATATATATATATATATATATATAGAGGATGCCGTATATATATATATATATATATATATATATATATATAAAATATATATATATATATATATATATATATATATATATATATATATATATATATAAAGAAGCCAGTATATTATTAATAGAGAGTAGAGGAAAGACAAAACCTCGACCCACCGCATAATACAAACCAGACATCATAGGCCTGCAAAAGGCAAATTATAAGGGCACAACCTTTTTTACTCGGGGCTAGCCAGGATTAGGGCTAGCCAGGTTGGGAGAAACTTTTACTAGGGCTATCCAAATATTCCACTCAGGGGGCTGTCCAAAGCCCACAGCCCCCAAACCCAAAAAACCACTCTCATTTCTAAATTTTACTCTCTCTCTTCACAAACCCTAGTTTTCTTCTTCTTCTTCTTCTTCTTCTTCTTCTTCTTCTTCTTCTTCTATCCATCTTCTTCTTCTCCACCATTTCCATTCTAACATCTTCATCAAAACCCTAATTTTTTTCTCATCATCATCATCACCTTCTTCTCCACCATTTCCATCATCACCATCTCCATCAAAATCCTAGTTTCTTCTCTTTCCCAATTTCGATGGCACCCAAAAAATTAAATAAACCCTAAAATGTATGAAAATAAAGGTTAAATACTTCTTTCCTCACAAAGAATGCATGGAAATAAATCCTAAAATGCATATTTCACTCTATTATCAAGATTAAAATAAACCCTAACATGTTTTTTTCATTCGGGAATGTCGACTTTAGGACTGCCAGAAATTGTGGCAGTCCTGAAAGGAACTTGCTGTACAGCAAGTATCTTTCAAGACTGCCACAATTTCAGGCAGTCCTCAATATGTCTAGGACTGCCAGAAATTGTGGCAGTCTTGTTGTAGAGCATGTCTCTTTCAGGACGGCCACAATTCCTGACAGTTCTTATTACTTCTAGGACTGCCAGAAATTGTGGCAGTCCTGTTATACATCGAGTCTATTTCAAGACTGCCACAATTCCTGGCAGTCCTCATTACTTCTAGGACTGCCAGAAATTGTGGCAGTCCTGTTGTACATCAAGTCTATTTCAAGACTGCCACAATTTCTGGCAGGTCTCAATACTTCTAGGACTGTCAGAAATTGTGGCAGTCCTGATATGAATCCAATTATTCTACAACTAGAATTTCTTCCATAGTTTTCTTCTAAAACTAGGATTTCATGCATAATTCTTCTATTAATAAAGAAAAATTGGTTAATAGACTAATAGATTAATAGATTTGATAGATTTGATAACCCAATTTTTCTACAACTAGGGTTTCATCCATAATGTCCAAACAAGAAGAAAATAAAATAAAATAGGGTTTGGAGAAGAGATCTGAGAAATTAGAAGAGAGCAAAAAATCAAAATAAACTAGGTTTGCAAAAATTGATGCTCTTGTTTTTTTTTTTCTTCTTCTTGTTCTTCTTCTTCTTCTTTTCTTCTTGTGAGGAATGGAGAGAGAGAGGAAGAAAACAAAAATTATAACACTTGTCTTTTATACCTACTACTTGGATAGCCCTGAGTAATTTTTTCAGTGGCAAACTTGTAAATAATGGAAAATAGTCACTTGGACAGCCCCGAGTAAAAAAGGCTGTGCCCTTATAATTTGCCCTGCAAAAAAGCAAAATGGCCAACAACAAAGAAAAAATGGGACCTCGACCCGTACTCTACTCCTTCCTCCACTCTCCTCCTTTGTAAAACCTTATTTTTCAATCTCTCAACTTCTCTCAGTAGTTTAGTCTCCATATACCTGAATCCTTCGTATCTATACAGTAGAAACTCTATAAAATAATACACTTGGGACCACCAAAATTTATTAATTAAAAGAGTTATTAATTAATCGATAAATTAATAATTATTAATTTATATATTAATTAATATTTTATTAATTAAAAGAGTTGGGTTATCGCAATGCAATGGATGTCGAAGATGTTCTGACTCACCCAGAAGAAAATGTAGTTGCACAGTTGTTGACTGATGAAGAAATTATTGAAAGCGTTATTGAAATTAATAAAGATGATATCGATGAAGAAGATGATGAAAGTTCTACAATGGAGCCCCCTTCGCGAAACGAAGCTATTAAAGCGGCAATCACATTGAACAATTTCTTGTTGAGCTATGAGAAAACAACACCAGAAGTTCTTACCATGCTAAAGAAAATTAGAGACGAGATTCAAGGGGAAATTGATTTCAACAAAAAAACAAAAGACAATTGAGTCATTTTCAAGAAACCTTCATAAATCATTCATGTAATATGCTATATATAAGGAATTATTAATTTATATTTTATATGGGGTCTGAAGAAATTATCAAAAATGTATTATCTTATAATTTTAGCGAATTATTAATTTAGCACCCTATCCCCGAGTCGGGACCGGCCAAAAATATTATCTTAGAGAGTTTATTAAATAATCGAGTATTAATTTATAGAGTTTCTACTGTACTTGTTTTTGTTTTTCCATAAAACTCATATAATCACCACCGCTTCAATTCTCTCCTCTGTCTTCGTACCAATCTCCCACCATGTCTCAATATGTGTCTTAATATCTACCTTGCTCAAATCGTTTCCCCCACCGACTCCCCACCCTTCTCTAAATCTCACCCGCCTCTTCGCTTTCGGACAAAATGTGGCTAAGAGTTTCCTCATTACCCTCCGGACAACAGTGACAACTCGACGCAAGTCGAATTCCCATTAGTTTAAGAATGTTATCTATAAGGGGGCGTTTGGTACGCGGTATTTTTTTTATTTTCGGAGAAATTTAAGATGGGAATCTATTACCACGTTTGTTTGGCTTATAAAAAAATTATTCCCGAAAATTATAAATACCCGGATAAATAGTTTACCCACAAAACATGAGAATTCTATCCCTTGAGAATAGGTGGGTATTTTTTTTTTTGCCCGGGCAAAAAAAAAATTGTTTAAATTTTTTTCTTCTTTTTTGATCAATTTTGATTAGTTTTGAACATTTTTTTCTTTTTTTGTCGTTTTTATCGTTTTTTTGTCATTTTTTTGTCGTTTTTACCAATTTTTTGTCGTTTTAAGCAATTTTTTGTCGTTTTTACCCATTTTTTGTCTTTTTTGTCACTTTTTGATTATTTTTTGTCGTTTTTATCGCTTTTTTTGTTATTCTTTGTCGTTTTTACCATTTTTTTTTGTCGTTTTAAGCGAATTTTTGTCGTTTTTCCCATTTTGTCTTTTTGTCACTTTTTGATTATTTTTTGTCGTTTTTATCAGGTTTTTGTCATTTTTTTTCGTTTTTACCAATTTTTTGTCGTTTTAAGCAAATTTTTTGTCGTTTTTACCAATTTTTAATCTTTTTTTGTCACTTTTTGATTATTTTTTGTCGTTTTTATCGCTTTTTTGTCATTTTTTGTCGTTTTTACCAATTTTTTTGTCGTTTTAAGCGATTTTTTGTCATTTTTATCCATTTTTTGTCTTTTTTGTCACTTTTTGATTATTTTTTGTCGTTTTTATCGTTTTTTTGTCATTTTTTTCTTTTTTACCAATTTTTTGTCGTTTTTACCAATTTTTTGTCGTTTTAAAGCAATTTTTTGTCGTTTTTACTCATTTTTTGTCACTTTTTGATTATTTTTTGTCGTTTTTATCGCTTTTTTGGTTATTTTTTGTCGTTTTAACCGATTTTTTGTCGTTTTAAACCGATTTTGTGTTCTTTTTTGTCGTTTTTATCGATTATTTGTTTTAAACCGATTTTTTGTCATTTTTTGTCGTTTTAACTGATTTTTTTTGTCGTTTTTGCCGCATTTTGATTTTTTTGTCGTTTTTACCGATTTTATGTCGTTTTTGTCGTGTTTTTGTTATTTTTGTCGTTTTTACCCTTTTTTGTTATTTTTTGTCGTTTATACATTTTTTGTCGCTTTTTTGTCATTTTTGTCGTTTTAAACCGATTTTTCGTCGTTTTTCATCATTTTTGTCGTTTTTTGTTATTTTGTCGTTTTTACGATTTTTTTCGTTTTTACCGGTTTTTTGTCCTTTTATCGGTTTTTTTTATATTTGTTCATTTTTTTTTCGTTATTATTATTTTTTATTTTTTTTCGGGAATATTTATATTGTCACCAAACATGGGAATATAATTTTTCCGGGAATTTAATTTCTTGGAATTTGATTCCCGGGAATATAGAATTTCCGGCTATATAGTATTCCGCATACCAAACGCCCCCTAAGTAACTTTTCCCGGAAAACTCTCCAAATCAAAATACTCCATTTACAAGGCAAGCCCCCCCAAGCCCCCAACCACCCCCCCCCCCCCCCCCCCCCCCCCCCAACCCCCCCCCCCCCGGGCAAAAAAATAAATAAATAAATAAAAATAAAAATTCACCGAATGATGGCAGAATAGCCTCCTTACCTCTCACAGTCGCCCATGCCGATCTCAGGGAAAAACTCCCATCAATAGAAGCCGCCCATATGAGTTTGTAATCTTCTTGTGAAATCCCCCTTACTTCGAATGATACCAGCAGCATCCTCTCCGAACAGCCTGGCGATCAGCGGGTAATTCCAGCCCCAGATCCCATCCTCCGCCCGACCCTATAGCGAGGAAATGAACTACGGTACCGCCTCCAATAGATGGAGGAGACCCTCACCCGTCTAATTTTCCCACATAGGATTACTCGATCCCCTGCCCACCTGAAGCTGAATAAAAAGCTCCCCAAGCTCGCGACCACGCAGAATATGCTTCCAGGAATAGGACGCCAGACCGTTGGCAATGGCCTGCGACGGATGGCACCTTTTGAAGTATCTTTCGCACAAGTGACTCCAGAGAGAAGACTGTTGTCTCACCTTCCACCATAGTTTCACAGAGTAAGCGTCGATGATCTCGTTGACGCTAGGGAACCCCAGACCCCCTTCTTCAGGGACCCTAGCCAATCTCTTCCACCCGCACCACACCCGTTTACCAACACCCACTCTGCTACCCCAAAAAACCTCGAAAACATCCGCTCGATCATCTTCACGACTTTGCCGGGGGTGTTGCAATCTGCAAGAGTGTGCAACGTAGTAGAGCTGAGAACGTGTTTAATCAAAATCATCTTGCCCCCAAGCGATAAGATAGAGTTATTCCATCCCGAAATTCGAGCTCTGATTTTATCAATCATATAGCTAAAAAATTCTGCTTTTCTATTGTCGTACGCCAATGGACACCCGAAGTATAAGGAAGGAGGACTATCTATGCCGAAACGGTCCATCTCTCAATTTCAGCCGTCCTATGGGTCAAAATCTTGTGGTGAACATACACTTTGCTCTTCGTTTTGTTAATGTGTTGTCTCGACATACGTTCATACTTCTTAATGATCTCATTCACCATAGCCAGCGATGTTTTCTCCCCAGAGTAGAAGAGCATCATATAATCCGCATAAGCCAGATGAGTGATAATCGGACAGCCACTAGTAGCAAAATTCCTTCCAAATCTGGGGATATTTTCAATCCTATGCAGACTCCTGATGAACGCCTCCGCCGTAAGAATAAATATGGTAGGGGAGAGGGGGTCCCCCTGTCGCACCCCTCTCTGAGATTTGAAGAAGCCCTTCGTTACCCCGTTGACCATAGTGGAAAACCAACAATTTGATAAGGATCTCCAAATAATATCTGTCCAGGTCTCCGAGAACCCAAATGTGCTGAATATCTATATCACAAAATTCCAATAAACGCGATCATTGGCCTTTTCCATGTCTAATTTAATAGCCACATTAGCCCCTATTCGAAAGCCCCATGTAACTGACAAGCTCCTACGCCAACAAGATATTATAATCCACAATCTCACGCCCACGGATAAATGTGCTCTGCTCCGTGGAGATCAAACTAGGAAGTAGTTCCACCATTCTATTAGCAATACATTTGGACACGATCATGTTGAAGTAGTTGCATAGGCTTATAGGATGAAAGTCCGCAATAGTCATCGGATTATTAGTCTTAGGCACTAGCACCAGATTAGTACTGCCCACATCTCTCAGAAAGCCTAGTCCTTGGAAGAAATCCACCAACGCTTCCACGATATCCCCGCCCACAATATCCTAACAAGATTGGAAGAACTTACCCGAGAACCCATCCGGACCAGGTGCACTGTCCGCCCGCATCGAAAAAACGATGTTACGAACCTCACTAGCAGTCGGGGCCTTCTCCAACTCTTTATTATCTTTATCAGTAATCAGACTCGGGATGTTACTAAGCATATCAGAGTCTTTACATACCATCTCTTTAGCAACTGTAGAAGCATGGAAAAGAGGATATTGCTTTTAGTCCCACATCGGAAAGGAGAAGAAGAAATGGCTCATTCCATTCTATATATAAAGCTCCCTTGCCTCCTTTGAAAACGGCACCAAAATAAAATAAAAAAGAAAAGAAAAGGGAGCCCGTTCGAGCCACAAAAAGTTGCAACAGTGCTTCTTCTTCTTATGGATCGACTACAAGTTCTTCACTTGCCATCTTGGCAAGGATAAAGTTGGATCCTGAGTACTAAGCGCCTTCACGGGCTAGTACGTATAAATCCAAGGCAGCAACTTGGACACTTCTTACTACGTACCTTCGGGTGCTAAGTCGAAGAAGTGTAGGGCAGTACGGGCTCAACAAGCCCAGTCAACTGTCCAATCTGCTGACTGTCAGCGGGTACCGTTAACTGTTATACGGACCCCTGATGGAAAGTTGTACAGAATCCCCCGTGTCCAGCCCTCTGCGGCAAACGGACAGGGTAGGTCCCAAAAGTCTCCCAACAACGATCGAGAGCAAGTGCTTTACTAGCCTCAGATCAGGGAGCAAATATACCCAAAATTCTCCCTACAACGATCGAGAGCAAGTGCTTTACTAGCCTCAGATCAGGGAGCAAATATGCCCAAAAGTCTTCCTACAACGATCGAGATCAAGTGCTTTTACTAGCCTCAGATCAGGGAACAAATATAATACCTACGCACCCGGGCGCTCGGGATACTCGGGCGCTCGGGATACCCGGGCGCTCGGGATACCCGGGCCCACAAAACGGATGCAAAGGTAGATCAATCTGCTCTTGACTTGCGAAAGGTGTCATTCACAAATACAAGGAGAGAGAATCAACCTTGGCATATGATGAGCCCTTTTCAGGACATCACTGCACCCAAGTCGCCATCACCTACTGCTGCCACAAGACAGTAGCTCCACCACCAAGGCAGTTTGTATTCCAGCGACCGCAATCTGCTACGCCTTTCCGACATCATCTCGAAAGCATGATACCAATTGAAGAATTCGTAACGACCTACTCTCAACTAGACGCATTACTCAGATGTCTCAGTTAGGCGCATTGTCTCAGCCCGATGATCACAATCTTTTGAGGGAGTTCATTGTCAAAATCATCTTCGAACAAGGAGATCCATAATCTGCAGTGTCAGCACTCACCAAGGAGGAGGATCGGTTAAATTCATCTTCATTGAAAAGTCAAAAGAGAGACAAACAAAATTCTCTCACAATCGTTGCTGACCGCATAGGCGTTATGTGGCCAAGTTGATCTAGGATGCAGAAGGAAGAGCCGCATGAGCCTTACACGGCTAAGTTGATCTAGGTTACAGAAGCAAGGCTCCTTGAGATCCTACGCGGCTAAGTGGACTCGAGTCGCAGAAGTAAGGCTCTCGAACACCCCATGCGGCCAAGTGAAACTAAGCCGCAGAAGCAGTGCTCCTGGAGACCCCTTGTGGCTAAAAAAACTCGAACCACAGAGGGAAGGCTCTCGAAGATCCCATACGGCTAAGTGGACTCGAGCCACGGAGGAAAGGCTCTCGAAGATCCCATGCGGCCAAGTGAAACCAAGCCGCAGAAGCAAGGCTCTCGAAGATCCCATGCGGCCAAGTGAAACCAAACCGCAGAAACAAGGCTCTCGAAGATCCCATGCGGCCAAGCGAAGCCGAGCCGCAGAAACAAGGTTCCTAAGGCCATTATACGGCCAAAACGATTCAGGCTCTACTTTATGGGGGGGACATATGACAATTTGACCAAGTCTCAACCACCCAGATTTGCTACAACAAAGAAATCTCAACAACCGCCACCAGCTAGCAGCCCAAGATCGAGTCTTCATATGCTATTACAGACACGTGGCCACGTGGCCCTTTATGCAGCCCAAAATCTGTTTTATGCCGGAATCACTATAAATAGCAGGGTTCCACACCCATGCTAGAGGTTGGCAATCAAAGGCTGACAAATTTCTTCAGGAGTGAAGATTGTGTCTGATAGTCCAAGGAGTAAGGCAGAGTTGCTACACTTTTCCGAGCCTCCAACGTCACCTTCCAGAATCAAAAATTAAACAATTGTATTTAGATTGTTTCCTAGGATTTCTTTCTAGGCTTTCTTTTGTACAAACGAGTTTGCAATCAAGTTCAATTCATATGTAATTTTGGTTCTTGATATTTTAATGGCAAACACGAGACGACTCTGCTGGGGACTTCCTTCTCCTCTGATGAGAAGTTGGTGACGCAATCCGACGCGTCCAAGCTTGGCCCTACGCAGCAAATGCTTGTGGTTCATTTTGACCAACAAGCATTCAAAGAAATGCTCTCTGAAGGGAGCGCCTGCCCGTCACAGAAGCGAACCAACCCGAAGAGAACCCGTAGGACGTCGAAGCGCAAAACTGTTGCCCCTCGCCAGGTTCTCGAAGAAGCTCCTTCTACGTCCCAAGACGGTGATCAAAGCTCTCCTGCGGCCTTGCTTCCGACCGCAGAGAACCCCACTGTCCCCAAAACCAGCAAAGGAAAACACTACGATGTTGAGCTTTTGAGGGCACAAAGGAAATTCATGTGGACGAAGAAGAGGCCGCATAAAAAAAATGGGCAGTCTACCTATGCGGCAGCCAACTCTGGCCGCAGGCAGATGGCCCATGCGACAGCCAATCTTGGCCGCAAACAGGCTGCCTCATGCGGCCCTGTCAGAAGCTCTATTTTCGACCGTCTCTCATGCGGACCCGACCCCATGCGGTCCATTGAGAATGTGGAATATTTCAATCTGGACTGTTCTTACTATGCGCCTTCGGGTGCTAAGTCGAAGAAGTCTAGGACAATGTGGGCCCAACAAGCCCAGTCAACTCTCCAAGCTGCTGACCGTCAGCAGGCACCGTTAACTATTATGCGGGCTCCTGATGGAAAGTTGTACAGAACCACCCACGTCCAGCACTCCGGGGCAAACGGACAGGGTAGGTCCCAAAACTCTCCCTACAATGATCGAGAGCAAGTGCTTTTACTAGCCTCAGATAAGGGAGCAAATAAGATATCTACGCACCCATGCGCTCAGGATTCCCGAGCCCACAAAACGGATGCAAAGGTAGATCAAACTACCCTCGACTTGCGAGAAGTACTCATCCACAAATGTAAGAAGAGAGAGGCAACCTTGGCATGTGGTGAGCCCTCCCTAGGACATCACTGCACCCAAGTCATCATCAACTGTTGCGGTAACAAGACGAGAACACCTGAAGATCGGCAGTCCGTTATCTAACGACTGCACCAGTCAGCACCTGTTCGACGATAACTCGAGAAACAGGTGCAAATTTTGGGAGACGAGGAATTTTCTTTCGCCTCCTATAATTAAACTCGAAAGATTTCTGCCGGCAAGGGAGGAAAGAAGACAGGCTCCTCCAGCCCGACAATCTCAGCCAGTACTGCAAGGAAACTCTCATCTGGAGGATTACCGCCGACAACCACAGGGGGTGTCTACCTAGGCACCCATTCCAGAAAGAAGCTTCCAACACCCGGGGGTGCATCCTCGACCTCCCTGAGGGTAGATGAAACTGGGGGTAGCAGTTCCCTCAATGTATGCGACAACCCGGTGTTCCAAGAGAATACATAGGGGATAGCGATCTACTGGAATTATGCAACAGACTTGGACGTCCCCGAGGATAAACGCCTTCGCCAAGACGATGCAGCTTCCTGTACAGGGGGTGGCACCCCTTCCGAATCCGAGGAAAAGGACATTCCGACGTTCCCCGACAATTTCTCTGTACGAGGGTACGACACGGAAAGCACATCCTCTACGGTCCTATCTGTCTTCTTCCACCTGCGGCTAGTTTTTATTGCGGGAGATGATCATGAAGGATCTACGGATCGACAATGTCTAGAAGTAATGGAAGCCATGCTCCTATCCTTGGTCAAGTCAGTAGAAAAATCAAAGCTGCCTTGCCGACTCAACCAGCAAGGACGCCTGGACAAACAAGCTTGGGACCCGCAGTCAACGCAGACTCCAACACGATCGCTCCTCCTTTGGGTGATAATCCTCTAGGAGCATCCGCTCCTTCAGCTGCAGATGAAGCCTGGGAGGCAAGGAGGGAAGTCCAGGAGCTTCGAGCAATGTTCAATGCCCGAGACTCCTCCCGGGACCTCAGAATACTGCAGCCGTATCCCATTGCCTGGAGAGATGTTTCTTTTCCGCCATGGTACAAACCGTTTCATATCGATTCATATGACAGGAAGACCTCTGTCAGCCGGTACATGACGTATTTTGAGGTCACAACAGACCATTTGCCACATAGTGACGCCATCCTCACACGATTATTTATCAGAGCATTAGAGGGAATCGCGTTCGACTGGTACCACAACCTTTCGAACAACTGCATCCATTCCTTTGACGGCTTCAAGCATATTTTTCTGGAAAGATTCTACAAAGTAGGGCATGATGTGACAATGTCGTCTCTCATGGACGTCGTTCAAGGAGAGAGGGAGCTAATGAGGAACTATATCGAGCAATTTCGCCAAACCGCGATGAGATTGCCCCAAGGCAATCCCGAAAGCTCCTTGATTGAAATCTGCCAGAAGAAGTTGCTCCCGACAATCAGTTTCTGGATGGGCGAAGATCAGTTCAGGGATTGGACGACCTTTATCATAAGCGCTACCAATACAGAGGCGAAGTTAAAGCAGGCTCGCCAGCTGGGATTACACATCCCAGATGGAGAGAACAAAGACAAACGTCCCGGTACCACCTCCAATAACAACAATAGTAACGGCACCACCAATAACAGGGACACCAAAGGCAAATAGGCCATGGTTGCTGGTACGACCAAAAAGCCTGAACAGAAGCAGGAAGAAGCTCAGTGGCCCAAGGTGAATTACTCATTTGAAGATAGTCATGTTAAACCTATCTTCGACATGCTCTTACAAGGGGATAGGATCCAACTCCCTCCACCAAGGTGCGAGCCTCGAGCGGCGGAGATGGAGGACCCAAAATATTGTCACTTCTACCACTATGTCCATCATTCCACTCATGACGGCTTCCAATTAAAGCGGTACATTCAGAATCTTATCGACTCCAAAGCTCTATCGCTAGATTTCGAAGAGGTTACCGTTGCTGCAAACATGGTATCAGTTCAGTTTGGTGACTTCCCTCCAACAAAAACTCAAGACGGGGTAGTACCTGTACTCTGGGCAACGATGGAGGTTACTAATCTTCCACCTGTCCGGGACCAGACGATTGGGTTGGTGCCTCTCACCATGTCACGAGGAGAGGTCATGTGGGTGCACCCAGGCTTAGTGCCCGAAGTTACCCAGGCGGTGCCATCTTCAACCAGCAAAAAGAAGGACAGGAAGTCCAGATCCTACCATACAATCTCAGCCGAAGCTGAGGAGACGGCAGCCGTTGTTACCCGGTCTGGCGCACAAGTCCAGCCCACCCTGGGTAATTCAATCAAGGATCCTCAGCCGACAACGCTTCCTCCTACCGATGTTCCGGGGCCATCTCAGCCTCCACCAGCGGACAGGTCCAAGCCGAAAGAAACCCGCTTCGACAGGCCGCTCCGTAAGGATGCACCTCTGTAAACCACCGATCTGATTATTTTTTATTATTCCATTTATTCTCAGTATTTATTTAATTGACATGAGATAGTGATTTTCGATTTGTACATATTATTATTTTAAATTCTGGAAGTTATTATAGAGAATATGTATATCTATATAATGGGTTTAGCATTAGAAGAGTAGGGTTACAAATATACATTTTGGCAAGGGTTCAGTTGGGAAGTTGATTTATTCTAAATCTCAACTACTGTTTAAATTAAAGAGAGGCCACATACAAGAAAATTGTCGTGGTTGGTTAGGTTTGTGTTGGAATTGTGGTTCCAACCAGCACATATCTCGATTTTGTCCGAAGAGAATGCGAGTGCCCCACCACTACCAACCGCACAAGGAGGACAAGTTTTTGCCATGATCATAGAGGGTACGACAACACCACAAGAAGGGGCTGACGGTAATTCATAGTAGATTATAACGGTAGTATTATCGATATGTCTATATTAGACCTTGAATGGTGAATACTTGAAATATTTTCATAGCAATATGTTGGACTATTCATTCTAGTGGACTTAGCCTTATTGAATTTCGTGGACAAAATTATTTTAAGGTGGGTAGGATGTAAACCCCCGTTCTGATTATTTTTTTATTATTCCATTTATTTTCAGTATTTATTTAATTGACATGAGATAGTGATTTTGGATTTTTAGATATTATTATTTTAAACTCTGGAAGTTATTATAGAGAATATGTATATCTATATAATGGGTTTAGCATTAGAAGAGTAGGGTTATAAATATACATTTTGGCAAGGGTTCAGTTGGAAAGTTGATTTATTCTAAATCTCAACTACTGTTTAAATAAAACAGTAGCCGAGCCTTTAGATTCAAACTTTCCGGTTTGAATAGATAGGATCACTCAAATCTGTTTTAAAATCCAAGTCCCTCTATCCATTATTCCCCCTTTGATCAAATCTAATCATCACCTATATATATAAAGTGGTAGCCGATCTTCCTCATCTGAAAACCCTAGAAATACTGTTTGCGGGGTCGAATCGAAGAGGAGTCGAGGAGAATAAACCACGAGCAATAGGCAACCCAATAGGTGTGTAATCCTGTCTTCTTTTCTTGCAATTCTTGATTATATACAATATGTATTCGAATTTATGCCTGTGAGAAGTTATACGAGATAACCATGGGGTGATGGGGGATGTGCATGTCAAAGTCCAAGAATTGTTACGTATCCGTTAGTATCCTACATATACAACAGTAGATATAGAGTTTAGGGAACATGAATTTGTGTAACCCGATGAAGGGGAGGGAAATAGCTTGGTGAGCTCTTCATGCCAGGAAATAGAGAGGCCATAGTCTAGTTACACGGTCGTGTGAACCTGAGTACAGTCTAACCAAATGGGTTTTGACACTAAGATAGGAAATTATGTCTCTAATATCAGAGTTGGTGTTATGTATCATGACATTATAGGCACTGCCTACAACAAAGAGAAGTTCACCCAGTTGTGTATTGGAGAGTCAATAATGGTTCGAAGGAAACTTCATATAAGCATCAACCAGATTTTTCCCTAAAATAGTATCATGTATATCTAAGGGCAGAGCCTTGTAGATAGAGTCACACATGGGTCCGACTTGGGAGTTTCAAGCGGATATCTAAGTAAAATATTTAGATACTGTGGCATTAGATAGCAGGATCAAATGTTAGTGGATGAACCTACAATAGGTAGAGGGATACCTTCTTGTGTTAGTTAACACAAGATACATGTTCACGTATCATTTAACAAGCACCTTAGAGACCTGTCCAATTAGAACTTTAACAGATGACCAGTACAACAGGTAAGAAGTCCCCAAAC
>JANAVB010005311.1:0-72767 GCA_029216955.1 Iris pallida | reverse complement strand
ATGCAAATCCGATAAATTATTACTAGATAATATATTATTACAGGTAAGGAAGGTCGGTAACGCCGACATGGTGACCGTCTTCCTGGCCACCCATCGGAAGGGCGGAGTCCTTATTGACGAGAGGGCCGCAGACCTATGTAAGTATTACAATACGTTATCTTAATGTAATACTTCGTGTCCATTTAATATAACTTAGTAAATATGATGCAAATAAATATTCATGAAGTTAGTAAAAATAAGTACATTAATTAGAAATTAGAAATCATAGAGTACTATCCATACTTTCTAGGCCGAGTATACGAGGCTGCGGGAACGGGCGGCTGCTAGTGCACCTGATGCAGGAGAGGCCGGTACTTCCTCGCAGCCCACTCAAGCTCCGTCGGCGGACGAGCTGTGGATGACCGCCGCTGGTGGCCTCCGTAGGGGTACGTACTACGGTACGGGATCCTATGGCGCCCTAGTTGCGACCCAGTCCTCTAGGACATCTCCTACTAGTGTGCATGGTCCACAGCCATCCCAGGAGTCTGCCCGAGTCCACCAGATGATGGAGTCTCTCCGTGACGACCTGCTACGACGGATCGAGCAGCAGTCTCAGCATCCTACGGACGATCCTGCGCTGCTAGCACGATTGGATGCGCTCGACCGCGGCATTATAGACCTCAGGGAGACGACTGAGAGGACAGAGCGTGCCGTTGGAGGGTTAGAGCGCACGGTGACGGAGTTGCAGACAGGACAGGTGACCATGGCCGAGACGGTGAGATTGGCGCAGGATTCGATGGTCCAGAGCAGTGGTAGAATGTTATCTATCATGGATTCATACAACCAGCGACTTACAGCGTTGGAGCATGTTGGTACTCTGGGTGCGCCTTCATCGTCGTCGACTCCGCCGCCTCCACCGCCTTCTTCTTCGACACCGACTCCACCGGCGTCACAGCCTGGCGCTCCATCTGTATCGATTTCACTTGCGGAGTATGAGGAGTTTTACGCCTTCGTCGCGGCGGTGCCCCTCCTGCACCAGATCACTAGTAGTCCTAGTTAGGACTTTTGTTTGTGTTGTATCATCTTATGTTTGTGACTTATGATTGGATGTTTGTATTGGATGTTAGTTGTGTTTGTATCGAATTGACTTGTGACTTGTTTGGATTGGATGTTAATTCCTTCGTCGATAAATGTTAATTGTGTTTGGATTGGATGTTAATTAACTTAGATTAAAGCTATCTGTGATTTGGAATTGTGAGTGGGGGTTTGAATGCGCTGTGATTTGGAATTGTGAGTGGGGATTTGAATGTTTACCTATATGTGTTTTATAGAATTGTGAGTGGTAATAAAGAATCTGTGTTTTATTTTTTTTTATTTTTTTTACAACTTTAGCGACGTTTAGCGACGCTTACTGACGTTTAGCGACGTCGTGTTCCGACGTTTACCGACGACAAGCTGCAAATAATATATTTTTCCGACGTTTTACCGACATTTACCGACGACTAACTGCAAAAAAGTACAGCTCTCCGACGTATTTACCGACGTTTACCGACACTAGCTGCAAAAATGTACAGGACCTTTACGACGTTTAGCGACAAAATTCACGTCGCTATATTACCGACGAAACGACGGTAGACGTCGGTAAATATTCCAGGTCTTTACCGACGTGTAGCGACTACATATACGTCGCTAATATACCGACGGAACGACGATAAACGTCGATAACTCACCGACGTAGTGTTACGTCGCTGAATGTCGGTAATTGCGACGTTCAGCGACGTTTTTGTAATCAGCGACTAAGGAAACGGCGACAAAACCTAAACGTCGGTAAATACGTCGGTGATACATATTAGCGACGGATTTTGTTGTTTTTCCGACGTTTTTGGGCGTCGCTAAATCCACTTATTTTGGTAGTGGTTAATTAAGAATGGATTAAGAAGAAACAAATTTTGACGACCTAAAGAAGGGCTTAAAAATTTTATACGCCCTATTTTTGGGTGCAACTATGCTCATTTTACTATTTTTCAAACTTAGTGTCTTTTATGCAATTTTTACAAACATTTTTGTTTCTCATGAAATTTTTCGATAAAAAAATCTAGTTCTTTGAGATGTCTTGTCAGCCGCATGCAGCAGACTGGCTGCGTGATTGGACATTAGGTCTATCATTAAAGCACTGACGTCTGATAATTAGAGTTAATATCTATCATAAATGCCAATGATTGGTCGCATGATTTGACATAATGTTTATCATAAATGCAATCAGCCACATGGCTAGTTTCTATGCTCCATGTGTGAGAAAAAGACATGACTGGCGTCGGGTGCTTCCTGCGGTTAGAAGTAGCTTATTGCGGAACCGACATGTTACATGTCCACTTTTGACTATAAATACGTCTTATTTATTGTCAAGGGAGCAAGAGAGGAGAGAGATTAGAGCTTTCATGTTCAACAACGTCTTGAGTACCGAGTCAAGGTGTTCGTGGGCCGGGCCGGACTGGCCCGCGGTTCAAAAAACTGCGGTTCAGACTGACTCGAGCCGGATCCGAACCGGACCGACCAACCAAACGGGCCGGACCTGGTCTGGTCCGGTTTTATATGTATGGGCCCAGTCTGGTCCAGTGAACCGGACCAGAGGGTGGTCGGGCCGGGCCGGAGCGGTCCACGGGCAGTGAACCGGACCAGAGGGTGGTCGGGCCGGGCCGGAGCGGTCCACGGGCCGGGCTCCAGTTTAGTGCGGGCCGGTTCAACCGGGCTGAACCGGACCGACTCGGTTCAGTTATATATATATATATATATATATATATATATATATATATATATATATATATATATATATTTCTATTGTTTTGTTTATTTATTTTTTTGGTTAAATTATTTTGAAAAAATGTTTGTAAGAGTTGAAAAAAAAATATTTCTCCCTCTTTCTTTCCGGACTTGGGACCGGCAATGCTTGCTTGGCATAGGCGGAGTTAAAAAATATTTTTTTAATTTAAAAGTAAAAATTAGTTTTTGAAATTTAAAAATTTGAAAGTATAAGTTAAAATTTTAAAATTTTGTAAGTTATTATTTAAAATTGTTATTTGAAAGTATAAGTTAAAATTTAAAAGTATAAGTTAAAATTTTGAAATTTTGTAAGTTATAATTTAAAATTTAAATTTTGAAAGTATAAGTTAAAAATTAAAAAGTATAAGTTAAAATTTTGGAATGGGGTTGAGAGCACCGGAAAGCCTTAGAAGTAGAGCACCGTAGAGCACCGTAGAGCACCGAAAGCCTTAAAAGTAGAAAATTGTAGAAAAATATTTAGAATGAGTTGTTTTGAGAAATGAGATTTTTTGCCTATTTATAGAAATTTTTAGGGTTATTTGGTCCAAAATGACCAAAATGTCCCTCCCAACGTATATAAAACGGTTGGGGACATTTTCGTAAATGAAAACCTCCCCCACCCCCCCCTCGGCCCCCCAACGTTCTGATTTAAAAAAAAAAAAAAAAAAAAAAATTTGAACCGGACCGGACTTCGGGCCGGTTTTCGGGCCGGTCCAACCAGGCCGGGCCAGTGGGCCAATTAAAAAAAAAAAATCACCGGGCCGGTCTCGGGCTGTGCGAGGGAGGCCCGACCCGAACCGTGTGGGGTGGGGTGCCGGGCCTGGAAGCGGGCCGGTCCGGGCTGGCTGTGGGCGGGCTTACGTGCGGGCGGGACCGGGCTTCGAGCCAACTGGCCCACAATGCACCTTGAGTATCGAGAAAGTCTCGGAGTCGCGTCTTCTCATGTTCGATTTCAACTGAGTAAAGGGATCACACGTCGATCCGATCTCCACCGTCACACTTTTCCATAATCCCATTTGTGCAAAGAATTTTTATTGTATTTATACACCTAAACAAAAGTTGTAATAGAAATTGTTTACAAATAGACAAAAGTTTTTCTCTATCGACCTTTGAAAAATCAAGACAGAATTAAAATCATACAATTATGATATCTACAAGTCTTGTGTTAAGGAATATATGGATATTGTTTCCACCATTATTCTTTTGACGTGTTTTGATAATTACAGTGATCCTTACCTTGTTAATTATTGCGAAAAACTTAATCAACAAACAGAGATTGAAAATTATGCGTTTAGTAGTTTGTGCACTGAACAGGACAAAATTATTAAAAAAGGAAGAGACCGATGGCGATGATCACAGTATACTAAACCTGGGAAGAATCATTGACCAAGTACTTTCTGAAGGATGCAGCCAACTCTAATTTCCAGTCCCTTTCTTAAGAAGGGTCCAATTTAATTTCCTCTTTACAACAAAACCTTTGATTCTTATATTTGGAAGACTATATGTGGTTTAACAACAGGAATCTCTCTATACGTTGAGCCTGCTGCCTTTGGTATATGAATTCTCTCCTCCTGTCCTTATTTCTTAGAAGAGTCTCTATATATATATATATATGAACGTTCGACTTCTCGTTTGCATGCCTCCAACAGTACACCAAAACCCAAAATAAACAGAATGGCTGCTCCAAATTGCTACATTTCTCTGCTCCTCTTCCTGACCTTCTCTTCTATCTGCTCCCTGGCGAGAGCTCGTGGAGAGTCTCATGGTTGGAACCTTGGCCACGCCACATTCTACGACGGCGACTCGGGAACCATGGGTGAGTTTAGACTTTAATTTGCACCGTTCTGCATCTGTTTATGCAGGTTCCAAGTAATTTAAAGGTTAAGAACTATGCTAAATTACAACTTGATACCCTCAACTGTTCGAGTTTTTCAACTTAATATTCTCAATTTTGATAGACATCAAATTGATATCCTAATTTGTTCAAAATAACGAAATTATATATCCCTCGTCTCTTCCCCTCTCCCCCAATGGCTGTTACCTCCCCCCCCCCCCCCCCCCCCCGCGGCTGAACCACCCTTGCGCCCCCGCCTCTCGCGCCACGACTGCACCACCCTCGGCCCCCGACCGCGTCACACCCCTAACCCGCCCCCACCCCTCCGTGGGGTTAGGGGCGCGACACGGGGAGGGAGACGGGTTGGTGCAGCCGTGGCGCTGGGAGGGGGCGGAGGCGCGGATTGGCGCAGCCGCGACGCGGAGAGGTGGTCGTGGGGCACGAGGTTGGTGCAGCCAAATTGATACTTATCAAAGTTGAGGGTAACAAGTTGTAATTTAGCCTAAGAACTATTCTCATCCAGTAAGCGATATAAGAAAAAAAAAAATGACCGTGTCGTCCCACTTATCATCTAATCCTCGTTCATTGCACCAGTCTCTATTTAAGATAGAAACATGATGCTATTTCAAAGCACTCTTGTATTATTATTATTCTTTTAGAATCAAACTGCCATGGCCACGATGAAATAATTATCCTTGGAGTTAAAGTTAAGTTATGAACTCAAAATTAACAGACTTTACATATGATTTATGAATTTCGAACTTTGGTCCTTGAGTTGCTATATTTAGCTTTACCTATGAATTTGAATTTTTCAATCTTTTATTATCAATATAGGAGTTTGAGTATGTCTTCAGAGTTCAGACTTCAGAGTTGCATCTTGAAACACAGGAATTTAACTGTATAAAAATGAAAATATAGTAGTCATAGAGGAAAGAAGTATAAATTTAAGTTAAACTACTGTTAGAAAAAAAGTTAGGATTTTGTGAAATTTACTTGAACTGACTTAGAATTTGACAAGAAGTCACAGAATAATGGTTTTTTCTTTGACAACTTACTAGGAGGCGCTTGCGGTTACGGAAACTTGTACGGGCAGGGCTATGGCGTGAACACCGCCGCACTCAGCTCTGCGCTGTTCAACAACGGACTAGCCTGCGGTTCGTGTTACGAGCTGCGGTGCATCGACGACGCTCAGTGGTGCCTCCCCCAAACAATCGTGGTCACCGCCACCAACTTCTGCCCTCCCAACGACAACAACGGGTGTTGCAATCTCCCTTCCCAACATTTTGACCTCGCAAAATCTTCGTTCCTCCAGATCGCAAAATATAAGGCCGGAATTGTGCCAGTAGCCTTCAGGAGGTCAGCATTGTGCAATGAACAAGCACATATATGTACATATCAGAAGGTCTAAAAATCTGCAGTCATAATTATATATCCTTGCAGGGTTAAGTGTTCGAAGAAGGATGGTATCAGGTTCACTATCAACGGGCACTCCTACTTCAACCTGGTGCTCGTCACGAACGTTGCAGGCGCCGGCGACGTGCACAAAGTATATATCAAAGGGTCGAGGACTGGGTGGCAGCAGATGATGCACAACTGGGGCCAAAACTGGCAGAGCAACGGAGATCTCAACGGCCAGAGCCTTTCCTTTGCGGTCACCACCAGCGACGGCAGAACCGTCACTAGCTACGATGTCGCGCCAGCCGGGTGGCAGTTTGGACAAACTTTCGAAGGGAAACAATTCTAATTACAATATCATATTAACCAATCGATCATATAAGTACTACAAGGTTAAAACTACGTTAAGAATTTAATAAAGAATGCGTAACATTTTGCAGCTATTATAGCACATTGCAACAAGAGACCTAAATGAATATTGATTCATGATAGCTTTGATGATCAAAGTATCCTATATTTTGTTCTTTCTAATGAAATCCTATTGTAAATACAAGAAAAAAGAGGTCGATCAGCAAGAATTTAATATCCATGCAATTATCATATGAATTACCATTATTCTGAAGTGTCAAATGAGACGAGATGTTAATATTACAGCATAAAACTTCAGCAAGTATATATTAAGTTTGGGGTCCCTTCAGGGCTGACCCAGAGGGAATTTTGGTTGTCTCTTGATCATTATTGTTAGCTAGTCCTGATGGTCATTTGTGACCCTGACCTTTGGTGGGATTAGACTAAACTTGGAGGATGGCCCTAGCAGAAAATGGTTGTCCAAGCTTTAAGGCTCTTGTCCAGCTTACCTCAGGGCCGGTCCTGAGTCCCTTTCACTACTACCACGACCAATGGCCAACGACAGCTGCAAGATTATGAAAAAGAATGTCTACATACATGGCTACCAGATCCTCATTTGAGTGACGCGTGACATCATTTGAGTGAGATGTGCATGATCGTGAGCAATGCAGTGAACACGTTCTACGAAGTTAGTGATATGCGCGCCATGTCACCCTGCTCTGGTTATCAACTCGATCACATTGCACAAGCTTCACCAGATTGCGCGGGGGCGCAATGTAGCAACTTGCGCCTGAGTTCAATCTCGCGCACCCTGACACATTGCGCAAACTGCTAGCTGACCAAATCTTCTCGAGCGCCGTGTTGTGCGGGATTCGAACGAATTTTCCTTGATATACGTGCTGTCAGTTGTCAGGCAATGATGATGCTGTTATAATCTTTCGAGGAAACTGCCACGTGTCTCTCGCGCAACCTTTGTCTCTCGCGCAACCTGAGGTTGGCGCAACCTGAGATGGGCGCAACCTGATGTGGCGCAACTTGATGTAGTCGCAACCTGATATGGCGCAACCTATTGATATGATGCATTTTGATGAGATGACTTCTGAGTGAGTAGCATAGCTTAATTTTTAGTCTCTACACATATTGGTCCATTTGTATTAAAGCCATGGCTTTTACATGTTTATATAATTGGAATAAAAAAAGATTAATGCCACCTTGGTCTCGCATATGCCCCCTCCTAGTAATCTATTGGCTGCTTCAATTTTTTTTCTTTTCACATTGCTAAACACTTTAAATATGTCATCTTGACTCTTTTACCTCCTATTTCGGATCTGTGGAATTACACTTCTTAGATAAGCTAAGGTATATTTCACATTCTAATGCTATCCTTTATCTGTTTTGGTGGCATCATCATACAATCATGGCTTGTATGAAATATTATTATTGATGTGGGCATTATCTAATTTGGTTTGGATAATATGCAGTATGGTCCTGAGCCCACCAAGGCTGACCAATTTTTGGCAGGTATCCAATCAATATATAGATCATAAAAGCTGATAGGGAATATTGGGAACAAGATCAAACAACATGAAAAATCTCCCTATCAACTAATCCAAAACAATAACTATAATTTTGAAAGTGTTGATTATGACATCTTTGCACCTTCAGTACTCTACAAGTTTTGTTTTGAAGTAATTGTAACACTTGCTAACCTTAGCTGAGTTTGATAACTAAAGCTTCTTATGGATGGCCATATTTTTGTTTCTTTGGAGGATAGTATGGGTGATCATTTTTTGTTCTTGTAGTGGAAGGAATTTAGGAAGAGGATATTTTACATGTTTTTTTGGAGACTAAGACGAAGGGACTCACCATTTTTAGTCATCTATGTAACTCTATTAGTACCTCAACCATTCACTACATGAAAAGATTTGTCCATCTGTATGAGCCATCATATAAGAAAATCTCCTTCCTAATAAATCTTGACTCTTTCTGCACAAAACAAAATCGAATTATTATCTGGTCAGAAGCCTAACTACTTAGACTTCCTTCTAAATAAAGATTACGATGTTTTAAAAGAAGCCATACTCAATATTAAACTTCCTTAGTTGTATCCTAATTCGACTTCCAAAAAAGTTGATACTTAAAACTAATAATTTTCTATTGAAAACTAATCTGACCAAACCTTTCTTTAAGGCAATTTATAGGGGCACCTCCACATTTACTAAGGGGCAGCCCTTACTTAGGGGGCAGCCCATTTGGTGGAGATTCTACTAGGGGGCAGCCCAACCCCCCAAACTCAAATTTCCTATTCATTTCATCATTTCCTCTCTCTCTCCTCCAAAAGAAAAAGAAGAAGAGCTCTCTCCCCCTCTCCCTAAACCCTAGAAAATTCTTCTCCACCACTCTAATCCTAATTCCTCCACCCAATTTCTTTGAAGAACACTCCCACATTCGACGAGATGACACGCAAGTCGAAGAAATCGGATTCTCGGTACGTTTTTCCCTAATTTCTTCAATAATTTTCTACATTTTATTCGAAACCCTAGAATAGTTTTAATTGTCTAAAAACTTTTGATAATTTAGGTTTAGAACGTCTTTAGGGTTTATGAATGCCATTTTCGAACACTACAAACCCACAATTTCTCTTATAACCCTAACCCTAGAAAACGACAAACTAGTGAGTCGTTTGTCTATTGGCCGAGTACAGTAGGACTGCCAAGCTTGTGGCAGTCCACATGTAAACAAGGACTGCCACAGGCCTGACAGTCCTCTTTCAATAGAGGACTGCCAGGACTGTGGCAGTCCTTGTTTACAAGTGGACTGCCACATGCTTGGCAGTCCTACTGTACTCAGTTCTGGGGGTGGGGATAGGGGGTAAGAGTTCTATTTTAGTTTGCATTAGTTATTGTACGATCGCACAATCCAATGTTCTATAGGGGTAACAGTCCTCCGGACGCACCAAAAAGAATACGCCCTACCGCGTCAAAGCGGAAGGAACGCGCGGAACGTCCTCTTGAGCGTCCGATTACAATTTTCGAACCGGAGCGCCAAGGGCTAGGACACGGAGACCCCCACCGGTTGCACAAGCTCGGTCGAAGCAACGAGCTCGTACTCCTTCTCCTTCTTCCAGTGATGATGACGTGCCAATTAGCCAACTCCTGCCACCCCGTCAAGCTGGTTCTGCTCCATCTGAGGAGGCCGATCCTTCTGAGGAGGCCGGTCCTTCTGAGCCGCCTGTCCGCCTGCCAAGTTGCTCAATGTTGGCTTCTTTTGAGAACCATATTGCATATGCAATATGGAAGGACCCGGTATGTACATTACTTTTGTAAGCTAGCAGTTTAGTATATGATATCTATATGTATTTCATATGTTTTATGTTTTTATATGTTGTTTGTATACAGCGGACATATCGTATGCTTAGGGCTGTGAGTCACGGGAAGAAAACCGTGTCTTGGCCGTTTAGAAGCTTACCGGAGGCCGTCCAGGAGAAAATCGTACCGAGCGGTTTGCATAATTTGGCGGATAATGCCTATAGGACAATGGATAGTGCCCTGATATCCGCCTTTGTGGAGAGATGGCACCCGAAGACTAACACGTTTCATCTCCCATGCGGGAAGATGACCATTACCCTTGACGACGTGTACCAGATACTGGAGCTACCAGTTACCGGTCGCGTCATGACCAAAGAACATTACAGAGATGAAAAATCGACAAAATGGTACTCGAAGATCGTGAAGTTTGTCTCAAGTAACCTTGGACTTGAGGAAACTAGTTTTACCACTCTCCCGGGCTTCAAGAAATCATATGGAATTCCTCTGGCATTTCTGGTGGAGCACTTCATGAATATGGAATTGGATGAGGATGATGATGAGTTGGTCGACGCGATGGCCCGTGCTTACATGTTGTTCGTCCTAGGAACGGTGGGCATTTCGGACAAGTCTGAAACCTCGATACATGCGAGGTACGTGCTCAATTTATTGTCCGTGGATGACTTCATCGATATATCGTGGGGTAGCGGTATTCTCGCCTATCTTTATCGTGAGCTCGGCATCGCATCCCGTGTCGGGACTAAGACAATTGCTGGATGCCAGACTCTGCTACATGTAAGAAAACTTTCAACGATTTAATCTCGTATACTTCATTTTGTTGTTTATATTTTGTGACTATTAACTTATAAATTGAATAGGCATGGATATACGAGCACTTTCCGATGCTCAGGCGGGGTGACCAGAACCCAATCTATTTGAACACCTTTCTAGAGTGGCTCGATGGAGGCCGGCCCAGGTGGAAACCAAAGATTGGCAAATCCTGGCTTCCATTCGTGAAGTGCTTGACAATTTGGTACCAGAAGAGGTAATAAATTGGGACTAACCTTATTTTTTCATGTTAAGTTTATTTTGCTGTTAACTGTTTTCCTACAGATATTTTGGGATCCATACCGGGATTTTCGCGATGGGGTTCGTGCCATCCAACCAGTTTCTTTATTTCATGGCATGATCACATGCTATGACATCAAGGAGCCGTACATGCCTGATCGTGTACTTCGGCAGTTCGGCTTCGTGCAAAGTGTGCCGAAGCGCACACTACAGATATTGGAACCTCCCCCGGGATCCAACCATTGAACTACAAACCGGCGTATTTCGACTGGGTGACCGACTTCTACTCCGAGTGGCAAAGGCACCTGCTTGGGGAAGATGAGAGCCAACCGGTCACCCAGATGGCCGAATGCACCAAGGACTACATGCCGTACTTCCGGCGGGTCGGACATCCCAAGTTGTTGAACCCTACAAACCCGGGTCCCGCGGCCGTAGTAGCTGTTGGAAATCTTCCTTCGAAAAACATCTTGTATGCTTCATTGGTGAAGATGGTGAGTTCCGCATTAGTAGTTAGTTCGAGATTTTTATGTTTGTATACTAAATTCAATTATACTTTCATTTACAGTCTAGAAGGGCGAAGGAACTGGCCAAGACACTTCGGAGCGCTTGCCAAAGTGACATTAGTGTCTTGGTCGACACTAGTACCTTGGTCGCCAACGAGCTTGAGCGCATCGACGACGAGGTTGAGTTCCCATTCATGCGTAATGCGGAGTCTCGTTCGAAGGCCCGCCATGATATGTAGTATGATTGTCTAACGTCTGGTTGTATGATATTGAATACTTGTGTCCGTCTTTTAAACTATTTTTGATGTGTGTTGGATATGTTGGATATGTTGGATATGTGATGTTTTTCATGTTGGATATGTGATATGTTGGATATGTTCGATATGTGATATGTTGAATATGTGATATGTTGGATATGTGATATGTTGGATATGTAATATGTTGGATATGTGGTATGTTGGATATGTGATATGTGTTGACACTATTTGTGTTGGATATATGATATGTGTTGACAGTACTTGAAATGTTCTGTGATTTGATCACAGGACATTTTAGCTAGGACTGCCACACACAGGGCAGTCCTACACTTGTGAAGGACTGCCCAGTGTGTGGCAGTCCTACTTGAAATGTTCTGTGATCAAATCACAGAACATTTTAGCTAGGACTGCCACACACAGGGCAGTCCTACACTTGTGAAGGACTGCCCTGTGTGTGGCAGTCCTACTTCAAATATTCTGTGATCAATCACAGAACATTTAAAGTAGGACTGCCACACACAGGGCAGGGCAGTCCTATACTTGTGAAGGACTGCCCTGTGTGTGGCAGTCCTACTTCAAATGTTCTGTGATCAATCACAGAACATTTGAAGTAGGACTGCCACACACATGGCAGTCCTTCACAAGTGTAGGACTGCCCTATGTGTGGCAGTCCTAGCTAAAATATTCTATGATTTGATCACAGAACATTTCAAGTAGGACTGCCACACACTGGGCAGTCCTTCACAAGTGTAGGACTGCCCTGTGTGTGGCAGTCCTAGCTAAAATGTTCTGTGATTTGATCACAGAACATTTCAAGTAGGACTGCCACACACTGGCCAGTCCTTCACAAGTGTAGGACTGCCCTGTGTGTGGCAGTCCTACTTCAAATGTTCTGTGATTTGATCACAGAACATTTCAAGTAGGATTGCCATACACTGGGCAGTCCTTCACTTTTGTAGGACTGCCCTGTGTGTGGCAGTCCTAGCTAAAATGTCCTGTGATCACATATCCAACATGAAAACATATCACATAAACATATCACATATCCAACATGAAAAACATATCACATATCCAACATGAAAAACATATCACATGTATAACACCCAGATGAAAGACATATAACACATGGATAAAAGTAAGAAACATATATTGGACTTCATATTTCATAGTTTAATGTATACAAAAGTGGTACTCTATAACCAAAATGCCAAAAAGTATACAAAAGTGGTCCTCCATATAACACATTGATACTCAGTCGATTTCGACGTCACAGTGGTCTGCAGGTAAGTCTCTTGGCTCCTCAAAGTTCAACAACTTCTTACAATGGTCGATTTGATGATCGAAAGGTGTGGTCCAAGCTCTGGCTTCGACCGGTGCTCTTTTGTACCAAACTGTTGAAGGTGGAGGAATCGGAGAATGATCGATCATCTTTAGTATGACGAAGTGATCACCGATGTGACCTATAGTACATAGGTTAGAATGTCCGTGGTCCGGCGGAGGTGCGCACATCGGAAAGAATGTTTCTCTAATACCCATCGAGAAAATTACGAGAGGTATCATGTACCTATTGGCAAATAAATAGCCGGCAGACGGGACTGACATGTAGTGGTCTGTCCCGGTAATACTGTCGGTGCAAGGGATACTTAACAACAAACTTGCAACCATTTCTTCGCTTAGGAGACGGAAGTAGAATGGAAGACGAGTCTCTAACTCCTCGTACAGCTCCTGCCTCACCCGTCTCCATCCGTCTTTGACATCATAGCCAAGATGTCTTGCAAGCACATGGAATCCACAATGGCCATCACCGGGGACATCGACAATAGACCAAATGTATCGGCGAACCTCAGGTTGGAATTTATCAATATACAAACTCAGTGTTTGGCTTGCAACGGTATCTTCTCTTGGGCGGTCCATTTTCTCCATTTTTCGGCGAATGACAAGCTTGCCCTTCCGTGCGGGCGGAGCTTGCTGTAAGCTTCGTTTAACATGCTCAAAGTGCGATGGATCTCTTCTAGTTGACTCCAGCCTTCTCTTCTGTGAAGTAGTCAATCTTATTTGAGGCCTGCCTTTAGGATTGGAAACAACGGTCGGCTCATGCATTGTAGTAGTGACCGGACATACAATTTCTTGTATTTTAAGCTCAATGGACTGCCGCTCCGCTGCTACTGAGGCTAACCACCTTGCGTGGAGAAGTTTTAGTTGTGGCAAAGAGAAGAAATCATCGTCCGTCTTTACCACAGGCATCATAGACAACTGCCTCCAACGTTGATCGACTGCTTCTACTGGAATAGGAATGGATTCACGGCGATATTCATTAATCTGATGTGCACAAGGGAGTCCCAGTGTATGTCGATGTACACACCCGCAAACTTGGGGATCAAACCCGACATCCTTCGACCTTTCAATCTCATCACATATTAATGTCAATACCGTGTGTGATACCACACGAACTAAAGCATCTAACATTATATTCCTTCTATGCTCATGCTTGACTATATTTAAGCTCATCTCAAATGATGCCTTAATTTCATTCACCGTCCGGCCTACCATAAGATGTACAGCTTGCCAAACAGAGACAAAGTTGCCGAGAGATGATTTTAGTTGTCTCTTCACTACAGAGTGTGCTCCTTCGACACGGTTGGTAGTTGTCGTGCCGTAATGCTTTACCAAATTCGTCCATGCTAAGACGAAGTGTTCTTTGTGTGGTTCAATCCATGTATCTTTGATGTATGAAATGCATGTCGGCTCCCTCGCCTCCCACTTTTCCTTGAACATGTACCATGCGGCGTCGTAACTGTCAATCGTAGAGGCTCGCCACACACAATTCCAGTCATTGAAGAATTCTTGAAAATTTTGCATGTCAATTTTACCTTCCTCCTTCTGAAACTCCAACTTACATTGGGCTTCAATATTTCGATTGACATGCCAAGTGCATAGCAATGTATCCGCTTGAGGAAAAAACAATACGAATAGCATTAATTAGGGCATACTCTCTGTCGGTCACAAGAACTGACGGCTCTGTATGACCGCTTGTAGAGTGTTTTCAGTTTCTCCAATGTCCATGTGTAGTCTTCAAGTTTTTCACTCTTCATGAAGCAAAATGCTACCGGGAATGTTTTCAGAGTAGAGGTGAATCCGACAATATGAAGGAGAGGCATCTTGAACTTGTTGGTCTTGTACGTGCAATCAAGGACTAACACGTCGGCAAAAGACCTGGCCAGACTTGTGCAATCTGGATGAGCCCAAAAGATTGAAATTACTTCCTTACTCTGGGGATGTGTTCTATGGAACTCAACGTAATGATTATCGGCAAGCAACTTCAGCACTTCTTGCATCGCCATTCTTGATTTGGTCCGGACAGCGTTCGAAGAAGATAGGACGTTGTATATTGACCTCATTGTAGACAAGTTCTTCTCATCTTCATGCCGTATGACTGAATATATTTGTCTCGGTGCAACACCGAAAATGGACAAGTCTTCGGCTATCTTCTTCTCCGTAGGATTCAACCGTCCGACATACGGATGACCCAATAGTGTCTCAAAAATCTCATGATTGTGGGTTCCATTCTTCACTTGTACTGACCACTTCCCTTCTTCTTCTTTTCTAATCTGGATCGTGAATGGACAACCACATTTCCTCGTTCCAGCTTTCTTTCTTGGAACTTTATTTTGGATAACTGTGTCTTTCTTGTGCGATCTGAACACACCACCTCTTTTACAGCCAACCATCAGACTTTGTCGTCCCGGGCGATTTCGGGCCGATCTGGATATCACTAGAACCAACTTGTTTTCCCGTCCAACTTCTCGACACCATTGTACCGCATCGTCGCTTGATTGAAACGAAAGATCGGTCCAAAATAAATGCCCTACATCAATTGCAATTGGAGCATGTACCACAACCTCGGAAGATTGCAAGTCCTACAATAGAAGTTAAAAGTCAAAACTAAACAACTACATAAAGCGTATTATTATTTATAGAGGAGTCTGTACTTGGTCACAAGTTGAGACACTTCAAGCATATCTGTCTGCAACATATAATCCTTAGTTCTCTAAAATTTAGTTATAAATGTAATATAGTTATCCTTAGTTCTCTAAAATTTAGTTATAAATGTAATATAGTTGCTACTTGAAAGTAACATCATAATGCCCAGACACAAACGGTGGTGAACCCATAAATAGTAAAATTCTTGCTTAATTTTGCTTTAACATATATCTGACATAATGAAATTCTTGCTTAATTTTACATAAGCTTACAAGTTCTCAGTTTCAATTTTAGATATAAGAAATGTTAACGTGGTATTATATGTTTGGTTCTGTTGCTATGTTTTCATTTTTCAACCTAGTGAGTGCAAAATGAGAATTTAACTTTGAAAGGTTTTCATATTTCCTTGTCATATTTCCTTGGACACAGAGGACTGCCACAAATGTGACAGTCCTTCATATTTATAGGACTGCCACAAATGTGGCAGTCCTGCCACATTTGTGGCAGTCCTCTGTGTCAAAGTCCAATTTTTGACCCGAAGTAAATGTTAAGTGTAGTTACCACGAGGGTTTCCGATGCGTCGAAGTGTTCTTCGGAAGTTGTGGGAGGAGAGTATCCAGCATTTGATGGTCCCGGTTGTTCCATTTTCTATTTTTTTCTACATTAAACACAAAATTCAACTTTATATGTAAATTTAGGTTAAAACTAAAAATATTACACAAAAATAATTCGACGACTTACAAATTAATGGGAGAAGTGATTGACACTGTATTCTACCATAAATTTTAGGTTGGGGGACAATTTCACCTAGCTAGGGTTAATTATAGGTTTATATGAGGAGGAGAAAAAGGAGTGGAGGAAGAGAAGTAGTAGAGGGAGGAAGAAAGAGAGAGATGAAATCTAAAATAAAATTGGCTTATATAGTGTTTTTTTAGGCTGCCCCCTAGTAAAAAATACAATGGCAAACTTGTAATTTTTTGGAAAAATTTTGGGTTGCCCCTTAGTAAATGTGGAGGTGCCCTTATAAATTGCCTTCTTTAAACCTCATATCATTTTTCTTAGTGCAACACTAAGATGAATATGGTCTTTTTTTCTATTTAATGATCTATGCATAAACTTACATGTTGGAAAAATTACCTTTATCATCCTAAAAATTAGGACAGCAAAATAATAGAAAATGTTAGAAATACCGGTCTACGGAGAAGTCATGCACGAAGCATTGCCCTAAGAGAATATTCGAGGTCTATGTGCAGACATCCTCTCGAATTCTCCTAGTGGTAAAATCCCCTTGCTACCGGCTTTCCGTCACCGCACACAGTTTCGGAAGAACGATCGGAACTTAGCTTTGTCCAGAAAATTGAAGGAGGAATAATTTGAGAGTATAGGAGAAGAATGATAGTTTTATGAGGGTAATGAGAGGAGGAAAATATGATCATTTTGATCTTTTTCTTGTATCTATTTTTGTATCCCTTGAAAGAGAAGAAAGAATGGAAATATATATAGAGCCATAGCCATTCCATGGTATTAAAAGGTTTAATGAGCCATTAAGGACCATAAAATGACATATTTGAATGGTGTTGAAAGGTGTGGTAAATAGAAATAAATAGGTTGATAACTTGGCCATTATGAATGAATAAAAAGGTAATGGAACTTGATTTTTCTGATATATACAACAATTCCTCCCAAAAATCAAGTTTTGAAAAACAGTATTCGAAAGGAGTAAAATTGAAGAATTTCTGGACTTTTATATACTATGCATAGATGAGATGGACTACAGCCTTGAATCTTACTTAGTGACTATTGTCTTTATCTGAAGAAGAGCTTGATGGACTACGCCTTGAATCAGTCATCTTGAACCAGATTCAGAAAATAGCACACATAGTATGCTAGAGGTTCTTGGGTCTATCGGGGTGGCGCTTTTGATTGGCCATGCGCACTTTTTTCTTATTCATGAGAGTTGTCTGGGATCGCCCTGTCCATAGTCGCGGCCTTCACGACCTCTCACATAGGTAAGTCCTCCAAGGGTTGGTGATTGGAGTCAACCCTGCATAATCATGCTTGGACCTATTAAGAGTTTTAAAACTCATCCTAACCAAATCACACCGGAACACTGTCACCATAGGGATGGAAAATCATTGTACACATGTACAGCCACTTGGGCATTATTTTAATGAGATTTTAATCTCAGGTCAGTGTTCCATAATAGTCACCTAGTCCAGCTTGTTTCTACCCATTGAACCGGCTTCTTGGGATCTCCAGTCAGACTCGGTTGGGTTGCCACTGCTGGTGACTATAGTATGGGCTTAACCCCATCCCCCTCGATGATTTTAGGATCAATGTCCTAGACAAACTCTTCGTCAAAAGTAAACAGACTCTTCGTCAAGAGATCTGTAAAGTTCTTTTATGACTTTTATAGTCAAGAATCGTTGTTTGTCTTTTAGGATCTTTAAGGCTTGATGTGTAGCTGCAGGTACCTGTTCATCTTAGAACTCACAAAGACATACTTTAGTAGTTTTTAAAGCAAACTGATTATCACAATTTATTTAAATTAGACGACATGTACATAAATTTGTAGATCATGCATATACATTATAAGATGATTGATCTATCATGAAGTCATAGAAAGAGTAAAGTTAGGCCTGGTTCTTTTGTTATATACATAATAACATAAACTTATCATTTGTGAGCATCTAGATGTTCCACAGATAAACCATCATTCTTCTTATGATGCATCCAAAGACTATGTCATATAATGATTCTATCAATTGCTGATGTCAGCCCCAAGGTAGTGAGCCAAAATCACATATAACTCTGCCACCTCTTGAAGAATTAACCATTGTACATTTTAGACTTGGCACTAGATAATTCATCTTTACCAATCATATTGATAAATATGACATTCTAAAGTACTAGAATAATAGTTTAAGTGATTTTTTCTAATCAACCTTAAAAAATCTTTAGTTTATCAAGTGTTGATTAATTTGGGTTAGCTGTCGGGGCCGGTTCCCAGCTAGCGGAGGTCCACAGGGGGACGATAAGTACCGTATCGCTTAGGGCTATTTACATCCGGTTGACAAAAGGACCCTTTCGGTTTGTACCCAAAATAATCTCAACTTTTTAAAACTTTAGATTTATAGGGATTTGCAATATCACTAAACTATTTTATTTTGACTAAATTGTTTTAATGAGTCAAAAGAATTATAGCGTCAGGAAATATAAACAAAGACAAAGTTTGTCTAAATAATGTGACAGAGTAATATTGTGATTTTATTCTGACTAGAAATTCTGATATTGTGATAATATAGTCATTTAAGGTTCAAAAATATAAAACTAACATGCGGAGAATATCACTTTTATACAACAATATACAGAACCATATATATAAACCAAGATAATTGGCTCATAGATTTCAACAATATATTTGCCTAATTTAAATTAGGAATTAAAAAAATGAATACAATATGTGAATTGTAAATATGAAAAATTACCTTTCCACATGATCGAAGCAATTTTGTCTTCTTTATCTTGGCTCAGTAATAACACTTGAAAAGAAACTTCATTTTGTACATCATTTAACTAGTTTTATTATTCTTACCAAATATCCATCAGTATCCAAGAATTTGGAAAAGAGATTTACAAACATCAGATTCTTACTGATAGAAGGAAGGATTTTTATGTTTCTTACCTTCACCCTTAGCATGTTTGTGCCTTCTTTAACGAGTCACAATCTCTAACGATTCTGACTTAGAAAGATAGCATTACAAAGACCTTGTTAAAATAAGAGAGTACAAAAATAAATTTGTATTACCGTCACAGTTAACATGTCTCTTATTTTCTAAACATTTGAAATATTTTGGTCTTCTAGAAAATAGAGGTTAGTTCGCATATTAACAAAAATGTAACTGAAAAAATCAAAAATTTTTTTTTAACAATATATCTTTAATGAGTTCTAACAAAAAGAGTAAGTTTGAAAATGTGAAATAATATGAAAAAGATAACGAGACAACCTCATTTCTTTTGTATTTTTGTTATGTCAACTCAGTAAAGAAGTGCATGTGCTGAAGAAGTACTTGATACTTCCACTTACCGAATAGTGAAGTCCTCTATGCACAAAGTAAGAATATTGAAATTGTAGTATAAATTCCTTCTTAGCTAAATATATAAACACCTCTTAACAAGAATGTTCTATATTAAATAGGTGCATAAAAGCCAAATTAAATAACTACTAAATATGGTTAGTAGCTTAAAGAGAATGTCACAATGGTTAGATTAAAGAGCAATTATTACAAATAGCCAAGTGATTTGAGCTGTTACAAACGGCTGTCCGGCCAAGAAACAATCACAAGTTCTAAATGATACAATGAATATGTAGAAGACATATAAGGACAAAGAAAAATATTGGTTTATTATAGGCAATAAATACAACTAGCTAGTGATAGTAATCTGATTCATGGTAACCAAGAAAACGTTGTAGAAATAGAATATAAAGTTCTATTCTTGGACGATTGTGCAGGAGAAGTAAATATATATAGCCTCATTGATGTTCATTTTAGTATTAGCGTAACCGTGGATTCAGAATGATGGTAGGTATGTATATATGGTGATGGAGTTGGCTTCATTGAGGAGGAAGACAATGAAGGCTATATTTGGAACCATAACAACAACAAGAGTTTGGACTCCTATGAAAAAAAATGCACTGTATGGCACATCTCCTCAATCTAACAATTAAAATATAATTTAATAGAATCAATGGGCTAATAATTTATCTATTTAGTAATACTTTAATAGGCCACTAATGTAAAACGGTGTGATATCTCAAACTACATGTTTAGAAATTTAAAAGCAAATTTAAAATCTCATACATAATGCTATATGGAGAAATCTGAATGGGAACAAGTTTTCTAAGTGTCTTCTCAATACTAAAAATATTGATACATATATAGGCAGACCCTCTTCCTACATATTTAATAGATTTAATAGACTTTTCTGACTAGTTATTTAGTCATTTGGTCATCAAGCACCAGCCCATAAAATACCAATGAATAGGAAATAAATATTGAAACGGTTAAAATTCAAACAAATAAAACAAAACGTTGAAAGTATTGAATACCAAACTAAAAGACATTGAAGAGTGGAAGAAGGGTGAATAGAAGAATTTTTTTCCCTTTTTTTTCAATCTACTATATACACAAACAATTGAATATATATATACACCCCAAACAATAGCCAAAGGTTAATAGATAATTAACTGGAATTAAGAGGGTAATAAACCTGGCTTTGAAGAGCCATAAAACAGATTACCGTTTGAAAATGAATGTTCAATGAATGAAAAATTCAGAATTTTAAATGTCAGTAAATGAGGGTAATGAAGAGCTTGGTTTTTTTTTTTCTTTTCTTCTTCCAAACAAACATACAACAAGGATAAATCTATAATATATTTGTGGAGAACATGCTAGCTTACATATTCAGTAAAACAGAAATTTCGATCCGGCCTCAAGGTCAAAATTTAATCATGACAGAATCTGGTGCATAACATCAAAAAGAATCCGCTCACACTTAGTAATGTATAGTTTCTTGCACCATACAGCCCAGGATTGAGAAAAATTCAAGTTGCTGGTAACCATAATTCCATTCAAGTTGGATTTTTTCACTTTGTTTATTATCTAATTTATTTGTCACAAATTCCTTGCTAATAGCCTAGAACTTTGTTTATTATAACAAGGAAAATTGTGATTCCAAGTTCGTCCTATGCTTGTTTTTCATATACAAGTCATTCATGGAAAGTGTACGTGCTGCTAAAACGTGTTTTACGATTTTTTAGAATACTAAATGCACCAGAATGTGAACATTTCAATTGTTCAAATTATGCCCAAAAAAAAAATTAACAAGATGGAATGACATTGTACCTCTTTCTCCATTTGTTTTACAAAAGGAATATGTAATGAAGACTTCCAGAGCATGTGTCTTCTAATAGTCTTCATGTTAGCACTAATTCTCAAGTCCTAATTGTATATTAACAACATGACCATGAAATAGAGCAAGGAAAACAAAACACAAACTCAACTCCTTCCTAAACCATGCTACAAAACTTATATGGATGGGAAATTAAACCAAAGTTTGACAGTACTAAAAGGGGTGTGATTATAGTACGTACATTCAAAAGAATTTGGAGGAAAAAAAATAGAGAGTAGATGATAATATATAAAACTTATGTGCAGTTTTAACATAGAGTAATGGACCACACAAGGACAAGCATGATAATGTTAATCAGAACATGATATTTTAACCCTGGTGGTATTGAGTAACATTTCTCAACAATGTGTGGCCAATACATGCATAAATATGTGAACAGTATTCTAATATACTTACGAGAATTGAGAACAAATGATTTTTCTAGAATATCGTCCTCTCGATTGAAATTGTAGATATCATTCAGAAAACTATAGAATTGAATATAGTACCATGATATAGTACTTCAATAGTAGAACTTAAATGATTCGGAAAATCACTACATCTCATGAATAAAATGAATTTCCACTTGAAATATATAAGTGTCATATACTTGTTTTGTTTTTCTATAGAACTTAGTGATGTGAAAATCTTATCAATACAGATACTGGAGGACTATTCTGCTGCAGTGGCTTCCAATTTCAGAGATTATCATGGTTAGCGGCATGTAAATTTAACATAACATATAAATTCAAAACAAATATGCATACGAGTATTCTCTTAGATTGTTGGAAAAATTACCTTTATCATCCTGAAAATTAGAGTAGCAAAATAATAGAAAATGTTAGAAATACCGGTCTACGGGAAAGTCATGCACGAAGCATTGTCCTAAGAGAATATTCGAGGTCTATGTGCAGACATCCTCTCGAATTCTCCTAGTGGTAAAACCCCCTTGCTACCGGCTTCCCGTCACCGCACACAGTTTCGGAAGAACGATCCGAACTTAGCTTTGTCCAGAAAATTGAAGGAGGAACAATTTGAGAGGATAGGAGAAGAATGATAGTTTTATGAGGGCAATGAGAGGAGGAAAATATGATCATTTTGATCTTTTTCTTGTATCTAGTTTTCTACCCCTTGAAAGAGAAGAAAGAATGGAAATATATATAGAGCCATGAGCCATTCCATGGTATTAAAATGTTTAATGAGCCATTAAGGACCATAAAATGACAGATTTGAATGGTGTTGAAAGGTGTGGTAAATAGGAATAAATAGGTTGATAATTTGGCCATTATGAATGAATAAAAAGGTAATGGAACTTGATTTTTCTGATATATACAACATTACAGTGGAACACCATCTACCTATGAACTTCTCAATATAAACTAAGTTCTTAAATATTTTAAATACATTAAACATAGTGCAAGAGTTATGGGAATTCATACTGCAGGAGTGTGCACAGGACATGGAAATGATAACATTGTAGAATTTAATCAAATATCTAGGTTTGTTTTTTATGAGCAATGCTGGCTATAAAATCCACAAACAATACTTGTTGATCATCAAATCATTGTGTTAGATAAAGAATCACACATCTTTTGATACTACTTCTAGGAATGACACACATGTCAGCAGCTACATCCCCTGTTTATGAGATTTTTGTTTCACTGGTTTCCTCCTAATTATGTGTCTCATATTTATACATCCTAATGATATGGGTTACTGCTTTGGCACATAGCTGAATATATCTAAACAAACAATTGTAGCACATGCTCAAACTAACAATTTATATATGACAAAGTCTATATCCAAAGTGTTTGTTGAAACTCATGTTTTTATGAGTTTTTATATTTTCAGGGCATATGAAAGCTTTAAATTGCAAATAAATTTCTAACTGTTGACTTTATTTGAAACTCATGTTTTTATGAGTTTTTATATTTTACAGTGTCTATGGTCTAGTTAAAATACCAGTTGTTGTTTGTAGATCTATTTGGCTATTACCAGCTTCGTTGTCTCTTTTTTCTTCAAAATTTAGTAGTTTGCAGATTCATCATCTGGAGGAAGCTTGTGCATCATGGAACACAAAACCTTTAGTTATATGATGTCTTGTGCATGTGGTGACTGGTGATGGTGCTGAAACAGTGAACTGCCCATCAGTTCTGAGCAGTGTATGTCCTGTGCATGTGGTGATGGCACGAGTGGAAAGGAACTGCAGTTGTGTTTAATGGCTTGGCTATAAGTTTGACATCTCAAGCTTTGCTGTAACATGTATTAAGTTTTTTTTTTTTGTAAGCACTTTGAATTAAATGAAGCTAGATAACTTATGTCTTAAATATTGTTGGATTCTTGGTTAATGCTTCATTATTAAGTGAAGTACAATTTATATCATGACTCATGAGAACTAAGGTTCTGATCCATTTTGGATCAATGATATTTTGGATAATAGTAATATCATTTCTATTTATTTTTACAGGTTGATGAGTCTAATGTATATTGAGAGAAATATTGATCAAATATTATTTTTAGAAAATAAAGAAAATTAATTGCAAGGGTTTTGCATGTGTTGCAAGGAAAAAAATTATATGTTTGAAATACCCCACGATCATTTTTGGTAATATATACAAACCGTTGTAATATCATTCTATTATCAACGGGTACTAAAACCGTTGCAGATTACTTGAATATAATTGTTGCCATACAAATTATAACCGTTGCAAATTTTTGTTAGAAACCGTTGCACAATTATTATTTTGGCAACCGTTTTTCACATTGTTGTTTATTCTTTTCGCAACCATTACTTACCCGTTGTCTTAAAGATTTATTTGCAACAGTTTTCGACTGTTGCCTATTATTTGTAACGGTTTTTAATCGTTGCATGAAACATTCAGGCAACAGTTATTACTTGTTGCATATTACTCAATATCCTGGTTTGTTAATCATTGCCAAATATATTATCAACAACGTCATGTACCCGTTACGCATTAATGTTAGATTCGTTGCATAATATGTTATTTACAACTATTTATTTAACTGTTGCAAATATTTCCTCTGACTATTGCAAGAGGAATCTGCAACACTCGCATTTACAATGGTTTCAATAACCGTTGCTGATTGATTTCACAACGGTTTATATTGATTTTACAATAGTTTACGACCGGTGTAAGATACATTTATTTCTTGTAGTGTAATTACAATGATCCTTACCTTGTTTATTATTGCGAAAAACTTAATCAACAAACAGAGATTGAGCTTATAAGTTTAGTTTGTGCACTTAGCAGGATAAAATTATTAGAAAGGAAGAGACCGATATGATCACAGTATACTATACATCGAAGATTGCTTTTAGTTGCAGCAGACAACTATTTCCAATCTTCTTGGAGTTCATTGGTTACTTAAAAAAAAGGAAAAATTTATGAAATGTCCAAAAAACAAAAACAAAAATTATGAAAAATTCACCGCGCAATAACATTTCATCGCATGTCCAGAATTAGCAAAAAATATATAAAGAGGGTTCCGAATGATATTTTTGTCCTTCCTTCTAATTTATTGAAAACACCCACGAAACTACTCTTAAAAAAACGTTTCGATACTTCATCTTCTGATCTATACGCTGCTCATTTTCGAATCTAGGTTTTCTCCTCAAAAATCTTCAAAAACTTGTCGAAAAATGCAAAAGTGCTAAAACGGAGGTCCAAACATCATTTTTTTTGCGATTCTAAAATTTCGGAAGGCCGACTAACAAAAATTTGTTGATCTCAGGCTCCTCGAAGATATGCTCATTTTGCGACAAATCGGACCTCGTTTCGACCTCCCAGTCAAAAGTTATGGGCCTCCAAAGTTTTAACTGACCATAAAATGCAGGAGAATGGCCATTCTCCGTGTTAGAACACGAAGAATGTTAATTTCGCATGAGGGTGGCCATTCTCCGTGTTTATAACACGAAAAATGGCATTCTTCGTCTTAATTTACACGAATGGCATTCTCCGTCTTAATTTACACGGAGATTCTTCGTGCTAAATTACACGAAGAATGGTCATTCTCCGTCATAATTTACGCGGAAAATGGCCATTCTCCGTGTAATTTAGCACGGAGAATGGTCATTCCAGTGTTAAAACGCAGGAGAATGACCATTCTTCGTGTTAGAAACACGGAGAATGTCATTCTCCGTGTAAATTAACATGGAGAATGCCATTCTCGGTGTTATTTAACACGGAGAATGGCCATTTCCAGTGTTAAAACGTAGGAGAATGACCATTCTCCGTGTCATTTAACACGGAGAACGGCCATTCTCCGTGCTAAATTACACGGAGAATGACCATTCTCCGTGTTAAATGACACGGAGAATGATCATTCAAATGTTAAAACACAGGAGAATGGCATTCTCCGTGTTAGTAACACAGAGAATGACATTCTCCGTGTTAATTTACACGGAGAATGGCATTCTCCTTGTTAAAATGCAGGAGAATGACTATTTTTCGTGTTATATCGACGGAGAACAGTTGACAGAAACCTAATTTTTTATTTTTTTTTTTGTTTTGTGCTAATTTCTCCGTGTTAATTTTTTATTTTTTTGACATGAATAAAGATTCAAGAGTTTTCGTTATTCTTTCAAACGATGCTAACTCTTATGGAAAGAGAAGAAGAAAATCTTCTCTCCATTCGACTGGAAAAAAAAAAGCACGGTGAACTACGAACGATTTTTGCGATCTCTGCTGAATATGGGAAGCAATGGAATTCATATCTCTCGTGAAGAAGAAGAAGAAGAAGAAGAAGACGACGAGAATCGCAATCCAAATCTGAGTTTGTGCGGAGGGGTAGTTATGGTATTAATTTTGTAAATACAGAGCATCTAAAGGAAATCTTAGAATAGTTAACGTGGAAATATATAATTCTGGGCATAATTCTGGACATTTCATAAAATTCATCCTGCGGACGGGTTTTTCATAAAAAGCAACCCCAAAATTGGGTTTCTCAGCAATTTCCAATAAAAAAATAAAAATAAAAACTTTATCAATAACCTCTTGTGGCACAGAAATCTACCCACTCTCGTAGTCCACTTTGACAGTAACTGGGTTAATTTCTCTGCTATATAATATGGAGTGGAAACTTCAATTATACTTTGTATACCAATATCGTTACTGCCTTCATAACCTGGGAAGAATCATTGACTAAGTACTTTCTGAAGGATGCAGCCAACTTTAATTTCCAGTCCCTTTCTTAAGAAGGGTCCAATTTTCCTCTTTACAACAAAACCTTTGATTCTTATTTTTGGAAGACTATATGTGGTTTAACAACAGGAATCTCTCTATACGTTGAGCCTGCTGCCTTCCGTATATATATTCTCTCCTCCTGTCCTTATTTCTTAGAAGAGTCTGTCTCTCTCTATATATATATATGAACGTTCGACTTCTCGTTTGCATGCCTCCAACAGTACACCAAAACCCAAAATAAACAGAATGGCTGCTCCAAATTGCTACATTTCTCTGCTCCTCTTCCTGACCTTCTCTTCTATCTGCTCCCTGGCGAGAGCTCGTGGAGAGTCTCATGGTTGGAACCTTGGCCACGCCACATTCTACGACGGCGACTCAGGAACCATGGGTGAGTTTAGACTTTTGCACCGTTCTGCTTCTGTTTATGCAGGTTTCAAGTAATTTAAAGGTTAAGAACTATTCTCCCATTCTGTAACTCACTGGCGGTTTCAGAAAAAATATATGATCTTGTCTCACTTATCATCTAATTCTCGTTCATTGCACCATGTCTCTATTTAAGATATAGTAATGCTATTCGTACCTCTAAATTATTCCTCCATATCATCACTCCTTATGGGACAGCTGACGTGATATGTTAAATAATATTATATATCATCTAACATGACAGTTGACATGCCAAATTTTAACGAAAAAAAATTAATTACCTAATTTTTGCATGTTAATGTTAATATTAATGTTAATGTTAATATTAATATTAATTTTAATATTAATATTAATATTATTGTTAATGTTAATATTAATTTTAATGTTAATATTATTGTTAATGTTAACATTAATGTTAATTATAATTTTAATTTAATTTTAAAATATGTCATGTCAGCTGCCACATCAACATGCCACTTCAGCTGCCACGTAAAGAGGAATGGCTTGAAGGAATAATTTGGAGGGACAAATAGCATTATTTTTTAAGATAACGTGATGCATGCAATTTCAAAGCACTCTTGTATGATTATTATTCCTCTATAATCAACTGCCATGGCCACGGATGAAAAAATTATCCTTGGAGTTGAAGTTAAGTTATGAACTCAAAATTAGCAGACTTTACATATGATTTATGAACTCGCAACTTTGGTTCTTGGGTTGCTTGCTATATGTAGCTTTACCTATGGATTTGAATTTTTCAACCTTTTAATTATCAATATAGGAGTTTGAGTATGTCTTCAGACTCCAGAGTTGCATCTTGAAACACAGGAGTTCAACTATATAAAAAATGAAAATACAGTAGTCAGAGAGGAAAAGAAGTATAAATTTAAGTTAAACTACTGTTAGAAAAAATAAGTTAGGATTTTGTGAAATTTACTTGAACTGGCTTACTGCTTGGCAATTATCGGGGTAGCGGTTATAAGGTATTTTTAGAGTACCGGTTATGAGCGGTTATGAGGGGTCCGGTTTTGGATGGTTTTAAGTAGCGACTTTTAAACCAGTCCAATCCATGCTTGGTAATTCACTAACGAGCGGTTCTGAAAGTTTTTTACACGAATAAATTAAATAGGGAAGGGTATCGGTAGTTATAATTATATCTATTTTTGTGAGGATATAAATGGAATAAAAAAATAGAGCCGTTCAAAACCCGCCAATTTGGGATGTTTACAAAGCCACCCAAAAATACATAACACCGGTTTTGGGAGGTTTTTGAGCCGACGAAAACCACAGTCTCAAAAAAATTAACAAGCAGAAATTTTTATAAACGGTCGGTTCAAAAACATTTCAAAACCGGTGAAAACACCGTTACCAAGCAGACCCTTGGAATTTGACAAGAAGTCACAGAATAATGGTTTTCTTTCACAACTTACTAGGTGGCGCTTGCGGCTACGGAAACTTGTACGGGCAGGGCTATGGCGTGAACACCGCCGCACTCAGCTCTGCTCTGTTCAACAACGGACTAGCTTGCGGCTCGTGTTACGAGCTGCGGTGCATCGACGACGCTCAGTGGTGCCTCCCCCGAACAATCGTGGTCACCGCCACCAACTTCTGCCCTCCCAACGACAACAACGGGTGTTGCAATCTCCCTTCCCAACATTTTGACCTTGCAAAATCTTCGTTCCTCCAGATCGCAAAATATAAGGCCGGAATTGTGCCAGTAGCCTTCAGGAGGTCAGCATTGTACATAGAAAGAGTAGCCTTCCAAATAAATTTAGACGCGATAAAATTCAGAGAAATTTTGACTGACATCCCACTTTTTTACCATATTTACGGTGCATCCCACACAATTATAATAATATAAGATACCTTCCACTTTTGACGGAAATCGTTCCCAACTCACGGTCAATCCTTTTGACCAATTTTTTTACCAAAATACTTCCGTCTTCTTTCCCGTGTCCCCCACTTGCTGCCCCCTACCTCCCACCGTTGTGTCCACCGAAGCCCCCCCCCCCCCCAACCCCCCCCCCCCCCCAACCCCCCCCCCTCGTCCACCGGAGCCCCCCTCCCCCCCCCCCCCCCTCTCTTCCGCGCCACCGGAACAGCAGCAGCTATGACGGCAACATCGGGAGGGGGCAGAGGGGGCTACGCGGACGGTGGCGTGGAGAGGGGGAGGGTGGGGGGGAGGGGGCTGCGCAGACGGTGGCACGGAGGGGGCGGGAGTGCCGGTCAAAATTTCTCTAAAATTAACAAGCACATAATTATCCTTGTAGGGTTACATGTTCGAAGAAAGATGGGATCAGGTTCACTATCAACGGGCACTCCTACTTCAACCTGGTGCTCGTCACGAACGTTGCAGGCGCCGGCGACGTGCACAAAGTATATATCAAAGGGTCGAGGACTGGGTGGCAGCAGATGATGCATAACTTGGGCCAAAACTGGCAGAGCAACGGAGATCTCAACGGCCAGAGCCTTTGCTTTGCGGTCACCACCAGCGACGGCAGAACCGTCACTAGCTACGATGTCGCGCCAGCCGGGTGGCAGTTTGGACAAACTTTCGAAGGGAAACAATTCTAATTACAATATCATATTAATTAACCAATCGATCATATAACTACTACAAGGTTAAAACTACGTTGAGAATTTAATAAAGAATGCGTAATATTTTGCAGCTATTATAGCACATTGCAACAAGAGACCTAAATGAATATTGATTCATGATAGCTTTGATGATCAAGTATCCTATATTTTGTTCTTTCTAATGAAATCCTATTGTAAATATACAAGAAAAAAGAGGTCGATCAGCAAGAATTTAATATCCATGCAATTATCATATGAATTACCATTTATTGAGAAGTGTCAAATGAGACAAGATGTTAATAGCATAAAACTTCAGCAAGTATATATTTAGTTTGGGGTCCCTTTAGTGCCGACCCAGAGGGTTGGGTTGTCCTATCCTGAGCTAATTTTGGTTGTCCCTTAGCCATTATTGTTAGCTAGTCATGATGGTCATTCGTGACCCTGATCTTTGGTGGGATTATACTAAACCTGGAGGATGTCCCTAGCAGAAAGGGGTTGCCCAAGCTCCAAGGTTTGTCTAGCTTACATCAGGGCCGGTCATGAGTCCCTTTCACTAGCTACCACGACCAATGGCCAACGACAGCTGCAAGATTATGAAAAAGAACTACATACATGACATGACTACCAGATCCTCCTGAGATTTCACGCTTCTTGGTCGGCACCTACAACAAGCTCACCAACAATAAGATGGGTCCACACACACACACACATATATATATATATATATATATTCCCACATATATATATATATATATATATATATATATATATATATATATATAATGGTAATTGTGTGGAATCGTTCCCACTGAGAATTATCGTTCCCACTGAGAATTGATCTCCCGATTATTTGGGTCAGATGACTCAGCAATACCACTAGATTAGATTATATATATATATATATATATATATATATATATATATATATATATATATATATATATATATTTTTTTTTAAATATATATATATATATATATATATATATATATATATATATATATATATATATATATATATATATATATATATATATTGGAAATAAGGTGAATTTTATTCCAAATGAAAAGCCATAATCGTACAACATACAAACAGAGTGGGACTCCCACTCAACTCTCATCAATTCTCCATAGCCTTTACATCATACTCAATGTTATGGAGAATACCAACTGGGGAGGAGACCAGCCCCTCAAATATCCGACGGTTTCGCTCCCGCCAATATATATATATAACTTCGAAACATAAACATAAAGGACAGTACATATGTTACTAGTCTACCGGACAAGTACAATAATTGGATTATTTAGTTTCATGATATTATATAATATTAAAAATAAACTTAATTTTTTTAATATTATGAGACCTAAAGCTAAATAATATTTAAAGAAGAAGATCCAGAAAAGTTGCTGGAATTTTTAGTGAAGTTCTGAATTGATAGTGAAAAGAGGGCACGTTCTTTTTCTTTTTTTCCCCTATCCCTAGCACTAAAAAATAATCCAATTTAGATTTATTTTTAAATTGAATTTACAATAAGAACTATTCTAACATGTATTATTTTTGTTCGTAACGACATGAGACTATTTTTTGTCGTTTTTTCTCCCATTTTTACGTAAAGAAATGGAATTTTAATGCAATATTTTTGTGTAGGAGCCATGGTTGGCCGAGAGACAGGCTGCACAAGTTGCGCAGGAGCCATGGTTGGCCGAGAGACAGGCTGCGCAAGTTGCGTAGGTGTCATAGTTGGCCGAGAAAACTTGGGAGTCCACACAGTGCGCCCTTTGCTCTTAGCAACAACGGCGGTGCACTTGGTACCCCCGGCACTGATCATTGCCTCGTAAGCGGTTTGGTCGACTTGAATGACCAAAGTCTTCTGCATCTTACCGATCGACGCAGTATTACATTGAGTTGTCACTTTCTCGTCAGAGGAGAAAGTCATCTCCAGCAGAGTCGCCATTTTGTTTGCAAAAAACAAAAAAGTTTGATTTCTACAAACTGAGAAAGAGTACAAAAAATACAATTAATTTCTGGGGAAGTACAACTATAGGAATCTGATCAGAAGATGATCACTTTATCCTTTGGACGATGTGATATCGAAGACACGAGCCTCTGGAGGATGCAACAGCACTTTAGCAGGAGATTATGATCATTCGTCATACTTTGAGACTGATTTGAAACTCTATTTATAGAGTTCTTTGAAATAACTGTTTAGCAGTTATTTTGGGTTGCGCGCACTTCAGGTTGCGCGCCTCCTGTTCACTTGCGCGAGCGGTCGCACTAACTGCTAGGGACGCGTGGCATCGTTTGAATGAGATGCGCGTGGTCGTGGGCAATGTAGCAGACACGTTATACGAAGTTAGTGGCATGCGTGCCACATTATCCTGCTCTAGATATCAATTTGATCACCTTGTGTGAGCTTCATCAGGTTGTGCGGGGGCGCAATGTAGCAACTTGCGCGGGCGGTTACACTAACTACTGTGGACGCGTGACATCATTTGAGTGAGATGTGCATGGTCGTGAGCAATGTAGTGAACACGTTCTACGAAGTTAGTGATATGCGCGCCATGTCACCCTGCTCTGGATATCAACTCGATCACATTGCACAAGCTTCATCAGGTTGCGCGGGGGCGCAATGTAGCAACTTGCGCCTGAGTTCAACCTCGCGCACCCTGACACGTTGCGCAAACTTCTAGCTGACCAAATCTTCTCGAGCGTCGTGTTGTGCGGGATTCGAACGGATTTTTCTTGATATGCGTGCTGTCAGTTGTCAGGCAATGATGATGCTGTTATAATCTTTCGAGGAAACTGCCACGTGTCTCTCGCGCAACCTTGTCTCTCGCGCAACCTGAGGTTGGCGCAACCTGAGATGGGCACAACCTGATGTGGCGCAACTTGATGTAGTCGCAACCTGATATGGCACAACCTATTGATATGATGCATTTTGATGAGATGACTTCTGGGTGAGTAGCATAGCTTAATTTTTAGTCTCTACACATATTGGTCCATTTGTAGTAAAGCCATGGCTTTTACATGTTTATATAATTTGGAATAAAAAAAGATTAATGCCACCTTGGTCTCGCATATGCCCCCTCCTAGTAGTCTATTGGCTGCTTCAATTTGTTTTCTTTTCACATTGCTAAACACTTTAAATATGTCATCTTGACTCTTTTACCTACTATTTCGGATCTGTGGAATTACACTTCTTAGATAAGCTAGGTATATTTCACATTCTAATGCTATCCTTTATCTGTTTTAGTGGCATCCTCATACAATCATGGCTTGTATGATATATTATTATTGATGTGGGCATTATCTAATTTGGTTTGGATCAGTTTGGTCCTGAGCCCACCAAGGCTGACCAATTTTTGGCAGGTATCGAATCAATATATAGATCATAAAAGCTGATAGGGAATATTGGGAACAAGATCAAACAACATGAAAAATCTCCCTATCAATTAATCCAAAACAATAACTATAATTTTGAAAGTGTTGATTATGACATCTTTGCACCTTCAGCACTCTACAAGTTTTGTTTTAAAGTAATTGTAACACTTGCTAACCTTAGCTGTGTTTGATAACTAAAGCTTCTTATGGATGGCCATATTTTTTGTTTTGGAGGATAGTATGGGTGATCATTTTTTGTTCTTGTAGTGGAAGGAATTTAGGAAGAGGATATTTTACATGTTTTTTTGGAGACTAAGACGAAGGGACTCACCATTTTTCGTCATCTATGTAACTCTATTAGTACCTCAACCTTTCACTACATGAAAAGATTTGTCCATCTGTATGAGCCATCATATATAAGAAAATCTCCTTCCTAATAAATCTTGACTCTTTCTGCACAAAACAAAATCGAATTATTATCTGGTCAGAAGCCTAACTACTTAGACTTCCTTCTAAATAAATATTACGATGTTTTAAAAGAAGCCATACTCAATCTTAAGCTTCCTTAGTTGTATCCTAATTCGACTTCCAAAAAAGTTGATACTTAAAACTAATAATTTTCTATTGAAAACTAATCGGACCAAACCTTTCTTTAAAACCTCATATCATTTTTCTTACTGCAACACTAAGATGAATATGGTCTTTTTTTCTATTTAATGATCTATGCATAGACTTACAGTGGAACACCATCTACCTATGAACTTCTCAATATATACTAAGTTCTTAAATATTTTAAATACATGAAACATAGTGCAAGAGTTATGGGAATTCATACTGCAGGAGTGTGCACAGGACATGGAAATGATAACATTGTAGAATTTAATCAAATATCTAGGTTTGTTTTTTATGAGCAATGCTGGCTATAAAATCCACAAACAATACTTGTTGATCATCAAATCATTGTGTTAGATAAAGAATCACACATCTTTTGATACTACTTCTAGGAATGACACACATGTCAGCAGCTACATCCCCTGTTTATGAGATTTTTGTTTCACTGGTTTCCTCCTAATTATGTGTCTCATATTTATACATCCTAATGATATGGGTTACTGCTTTGGCACATAGCTGAATATATCTAAACAAACAATTGTAGCACATGCTCAAACTAACAATTTATACAACTATGACAAAGTCTATATCCAAAGTGTTTGTTGAAACTCATGTTTTTATGAGTTTTTATATTTTCAGGGCATATGAAAGCTTTAAATTGCAAATAAATTTCTAACTGTTGACTTTATTTGAAACTCATGTTTTTATGAGTTTTTATATTTTACAGTGTCTATGGTCTAGTTACAATACCAGTTATTGTTTGTCTATTTGGCTATTACCAGCTTCGTTGTCTCTTTTTTCTTCAAAATTTAGTAGTTTGCAGATTCATCATCTGGAGGAAGCTTGTGCATCATGGAACACAAAACCTTTAGTTATAGGGTCCGGCTAAACGCACCCCAGGACCTGCTAAGAACATCCCATTTCAAAAAAAAAAAAAAAAAAAAAAAAAAAATTTTTTCCTATTCTACCCTTGCTGCTGCTGAGCACACCCCAATACTTCCCTCCCCTTCCCTTCCCCCCTCCGCCGACCCTCCTCCTCCTCCGACCCGCCGCCGCCTCCTCCCCCGACCCGCCCCCGCCTCCGCCGACTCCCCCCCCCCCCCCCCGGGACCCGCCTCCTCCTCCTCCTCCTCCTCCCCCTCCCCCCGCTTTCCGATCTCCCCTCCGCCGACGATAAACTGTTGTTAAACAAAAAAAAAAAAAAAATAGAAAAAAATTTGGGTGTATTCACGGGTAGGTTCGACCCTGGTTTGTCGAACTCACAGAGCAATGTTCGACCCACGACAGTCGAACTATAGTGTGTACGTTCGACCAGAATATGTCGAACAGAAGATGGCATGTTCGATTAGAATATGTTCGACCAGTGTTTGTCGAACACAAGAAGACACGTTCGACCAGTATTTGTCGAACAGAAGAAGACATGTTCGACCAATACTTGTCGAACAGACCATTGTCCGTTCGACAAGTATTTGTCGTGCTTGTCGCAGAATTTTTTTTTTTTTTTATGGGGTGTTCTTAGAAAGCCTTGGGGATATATTGGTCTTTTCACATAACATTTAAGTTATGTGGGGTGTCCTTAGCAAGTCATGGGGTGTGTATAGCCGGCCCCTTAGTTATATGTGGTGACTGGTGATGGTGACTGGTGATGGTGCTGAAACAGTGAACTGCACATCAGTTCTGAGCAGTGTATGTCATGTGCATGTGGTGATGGCACAAGTGGAAAGGAACTGCAGTTGTGTTTAATGGCTTGGCTATAAGTTTGACATCTCAAGCTTTGCTGTAACATGTATTAAGTTTTTTTTTTGTAAGCACTTTGAATTAAATGAAGCTAGATAACTTATGTCTTAAATATTGTTGGATTTTTGGTTAATGTTTCATTATTAAGTGAAGTACAATTTATATCATGAGAACTAAGGTTCTGATCCATTTTGGATCAATGATATTTTGGATAATAGTAATATCATTTCTATTTATTTTTACAGGTTGATGTGTCTAATGTATATTGAGGGAAATATTGATCAAATAATATATTTAGAAAATAAAGAAAATTAATTGCAAGGGTTTTGCATATGTTGCAAGGAAAAAAAATGAGATGTTTGAAATACCCCACGATCGTTTTTGGTAATATATACAAACCGTTGGAATATCATTCTATTATCAACGGATACTAAAACCGTTGCAGATTACTTGAATATAATTGTTGTCATACAAATTATAACCGTTGCAAATTTTTGTTAGAAATCGTTGCACAATTATTATTTTGGCAACCGTTTTTCACATTGTTGTTTATTCTTTTCGCAACCATTACTTACCCGTTGTCTTAAAGATTTATTTGCAACAGTTTTCGACTGTTGCCTATTATTTGTAACGGTTTTTAATCGTTGCATGAAACATTCAGGCAACAGTTACTACTTGTTGCATATTACTCAATATCTATAAGGGTTTGTTAATCATTGCCAAATATATTATCAACAACGTCATGTACCCGTTACGCATTAATGTTAGATTCGTTGTATAATATGTTATTTACAACTATTTATTTAACTTTTGCAAATATTTCCTCTAACCATTGCAAGAGGAATCTGCAACACTCGCATTTACAATGGTTTCAATAACAGTTGCTGATTGATTTCACAACGGTTTATATTGATTTTGCAATAGTTTTCGACCGTTGTAAGATACCTTTATTTCTTGTAGTGTATAATTACAATGATCCTTACCTTGTTTATTATTGCGAAAAACTTAATCAACAAACAGAGATTGAGCTTATAAGTTTAGTTTGTGCACTTAGCAGGATAAAATTATTAGAAAGGAAGAGACCGATATGATCACAGTATACTATGTTAGTCCCGAGGCTTGATCAAAGATGGTAAAACAAATGCAACTGAGATCTACGATAATACAAAAACCAAATAACCCGAATTACAATATGGAGGAGGAAAATAGAGAAGAGAAGATCTCTCGTTCTTCCTTGCAAACGCGTTACAATTGGGACAGAACGAGTTACAATAATCTAGAGAAAGATGAGAAGAAGAAAAATGCTGGGGTGTCAAAACACCGTTGCTCAAAGCAAGATTCGTCCCACACGAACTGCTTCCAGGAACCAGCAAGTTTGAAGAACTTGTGGAACGCTCGAAGTCACCTCTGTTCTGACTCCTCGGATGGACTTGCAATGGCGGCAGCAGCTCTCTCTCTCTTTCTCCTTTTCTGACATATAATTTTCGTAGTAACCACAAAGAAGATCAGAAGAGAGTATTTATAGAGAGAGGGTGGAAACCCTAGCCGCCTCTTCAGTTATGGAAAGATTGAATCAAATCCCAAAAAGATAGCAACGAGATTAATTCAAATCTCACAAAGATAGCAACGAAATTAATTCAAATCCCACAAAGATAGGATCTGAATTAATCGCATTAAATCAGTCTTTCCATAACTGACTTATAGTCTGCACAGTCAGCGGAACCCTCCATGCGGCAGTAGCAGTCCTGGCCGCATGAGCCGTATGGACCGCATGAGCCGCATGGTCGCGTGGCCGCATGAGGCCGCATATGAACCGCATGCCGCATAAGACCGCATGGCCGCATATGAGCCGCATAAAGACCGCATGATGTGCTAAGTGCAAAGTGCGCCAACAAAATGCCACATTACGTCTCATGAGCCCGAGCCCGAGTCCGAGTCCGAGTAATCCAAGAGAATGACAAAAGCATTAATGCTTAATCCTTGGAGCCTTATTCTTACCTCCTAGTAAAATCACCTACATGGTTTCCTCCTTAGGGTCACCACTCCATGTGCATCTCTTAACAACACATCCAAGTATATATTTTGAGATAACTCATAGTACATTTTCGATATGGGACTAAAATTTTACAAGGCATGTTGAGAGCTAGCTCTCTCTATGTAAAGAAAGCACCAACATACTATACATCGAAGATTGCTTTTAGTTGCAGCAGACAACTATTTCCAATCTTCTTGGAGTTCATTGGTTACTTAAAAAAAAAACTTTATCAATAACCTCTTCTTCGGGCACAGAAATCTACCCACTCTCGTAGTCCACTTTGACAGTAACTGGGTTTATTTCTCTGCTATATAATATATATGGAGTAGAAACTTCAATTATACTTTGCATACCAATATCGTTACTGCCTTCATAACCTGGGAAGAATCATGAGAAATTTTGAGTTGTCCCCTACTTATTTTACCATATTTCAAGGTGCATTCCACCGAATTACCAAAATATATGAAAGCTCCCACTTTTAACAAAAATCGTCAATGACTAACAGTCAACTCCTTTGACCTACATAAATAAGAAGAAAATTTTTGAGTTGCATCCCACTTATTTTACCATAATTCAAGATGCACCCCACTTAAATATGTGGTAAAAGGAGTTGACTGTTAGTCACTGACGGTTTCCGTTTAAAGTGGTGTGTTTCATGCATTACGGTAATTCGGTGGGGTGCACCTGGTAAAACAAGTGGGGTGCAACTCAAAATTTCTCAAGAATCATTGACTAAGTACTTTCTGAAGGATGCAGCCAACTATAATTTCCAGTCCCTTTCTTAAGAAGGGTCCAATTTAATTTCCTCTTTACGACAAAACCTTTGATTCTTATATTTGGAAAACTATATGTGGTTTAACAACAGGAATCTCTCTATACGTTGAGCCTGCTGCCTTTGGTATATGAATTCTCTCCTCCTGTCCTTATTTCTTAGAAGAGTCTCTATATATATATATGAACGTTCTACTTCTCGTTTGCATGCCTCCAACAGTACACCAAAACCCAAAATAAACAGAATGGCTGCTCCAAATTGCTACATTTCTCTGCTCCTCTTCCTGACCTTCTCTTCTATCTGCTCCCTGGCGAGAGCTCGTGGAGAGTCTCATGGTTGGAACCTTGGCCACGCCACATTCTACGACGGCGACTCAGGAACCATGGGTGAGTTTAGACTTTTGCACCGTTCTGCTTCTGTTTATGCAGGTTTCAAGTAATTTAAAGGTTAAGAACTATTCTCCCATTCTGTAACTCACTGGCGGTTTCAGAAAAAATATATGATCTTGTCTCACTTATCATCTAATTCTCGTTCATTGCACCATGTCTCTATTTAAGATATAGTAATGCTATTCGTACCTCTAAATTATTCCTCCATATCATCACTCCTTATGGGACAGCTGACGTGATATGTTAAATAATATTATATATCATCTAACATGGCAGTTGACATGCCAAATTTTAACCAAAAAAATTAATTACCTAATTTTTGCATGTTAATGTTAATATTAATGTTAATGTTAATATTAATATTAATTTTAATATTAATATTAATATTATTGTTAATGTTAATATTAATTTTAATGTTAATATTATTGTTAATGTTAACATTAATGTTAATTATAATTTTAATTTAATTTTAAAATATGTCATGTCAGCTGCCACATCAACATGCCACTTCAGCTGCCACGTAAAGAGGAATGGCTTGAAGGAATAATTTGGAGGGACAAATAGCATTATTTTTTAAGATAACGTGATGCATGCAATTTCAAAGCACTCTTGTATGATTATTATTCCTCTATAATCAACTGCCATGGCCACGGATGAAAAAATTATCCTTGGAGTTGAAGTTAAGTTATGAACTCAAAATTAGCAGACTTTACATATGATTTATGAACTCGCAACTTTGGTTCTTGGGTTGCTTGCTATATGTAGCTTTACCTATGGATTTGAATTTTTCAACCTTTTAATTATCAATATAGGAGTTTGAGTATGTCTTCAGACTCCAGAGTTGCATCTTGAAACACAGGAGTTCAACTATATAAAAAATGAAAATACAGTAGTCAGAGAGGAAAAGAAGTATAAATTTAAGTTAAACTACTGTTAGAAAAAATAAGTTAGGATTTTGTGAAATTTACTTGAACTGGCTTACTGCTTGGCAATTATCGGGGTAGCGGTTATAAGGTATTTTTAGAGTACCGGTTATGAGCGGTTATGAGGGGTCCGGTTTTGGATGGTTTTAAGTAGCGACTTTTAAACCAGTCCAATCCATGCTTGGTAATTCACTAACGAGCGGTTCTGAAAGTTTTTTACACGAATAAATTAAATAGGGAAGGGTATCGGTAGTTATAATTATATCTATTTTTGTGAGGATATAAATGGAATAAAAAAATAGAACCGTTCAAAACCCGCCAATTTGGGATGTTTACAAAGCCACCCAAAAATACATAACACCGGTTTTGGGAGGTTTTTGAGCCGACGAAAACCACAGTCTCAAAAAAATTAACAAGCAGAAATTTTTATAAACGGTCGGTTCAAAAACATTTCAAAACCGGTGAAAACACCGTTACCAAGCAGACCCTTGGAATTTGACAAGAAGTCACAGAATAATGGTTTTCTTTCACAACTTACTAGGTGGCGCTTGCGGCTACGGAAACTTGTACGGGCAGGGCTATGGCGTGAACACCGCCGCACTCAGCTCTGCTCTGTTCAACAACGGACTAGCTTGCGGCTCGTGTTACGAGCTGCGGTGCATCGACGACGCTCAGTGGTGCCTCCCCCGAACAATCGTGGTCACCGCCACCAACTTCTGCCCTCCCAACGACAACAACGGGTGTTGCAATCTCCCTTCCCAACATTTTGACCTTGCAAAATCTTCGTTCCTCCAGATCGCAAAATATAAGGCCGGAATTGTGCCAGTAGCCTTCAGGAGGTCAGCATTGTACATAGAAAGAGTAGCCTTCCAAATAAATTTAGACGCGATAAAATTCAGAGAAATTTTGACTGACATCCCACTTTTTTTTACCATATTTACGGTGCATCCCACACAATTATAATAATATAAGATACCTTCCACTTTTGACGGAAATCGTTCCCAACTCACGGTCAATCCTTTTGACCAATTTTTTTACCAAAATACTTCCGTCTTCTTTCCCGTGTCCCCCACTTGCTGCCCCCTACCTCCCACCGTTGTGTCCACCGAAGCCCCTCCCCCCCCAACCCCCCCCCCCCCTCGGCTCCCACCCTCCTCGTCCACCGGAGCCCCCCTCCCCCCCCCCCCCTCTCTTCCGCGCCACCGGAACAGCAGCAGCTATGACGGCAACATCGGGAGGGGGCAGAGGGGGCTACGCGGACGGTGGCGTGGAGAGGGGGAGGGTGGGGGGGAGGGGGCTGCGCAGACGGTGGCACGGAGGGGGCGGGAGTGCCGGTCAAAATTTCTCTAAAATTAACAAGCACATAATTATCCTTGTAGGGTTACATGTTCGAAGAAAGATGGGATCAGGTTCACTATCAACGGGCACTCCTACTTCAACCTGGTGCTCGTCACGAACGTTGCAGGCGCCGGCGACGTGCACAAAGTATATATCAAAGGGTCGAGGACTGGGTGGCAGCAGATGATGCATAACTGGGGCCAAAACTGGCAGAGCAACGGAGATCTCAACGGCCAGAGCCTTTCCTTTGCGGTCACCACCAGCGACGGCAGAACCGTCACTAGCTACGATGTCGCGCCAGCCGGGTGGCAGTTTGGACAAACTTTCGAAGGGAAACAATGTTGGGAAAGAAGCGCGGAAACCTTTCCCCAAACCGGAGAGTACCTGCGAGAGGACCGAGCAAACAACGCACGAACCCAAAAACAAGCACACAAAAACAACCACGCAGACACAAAGAATTTTTGACGTGGAAACCCTTGCGGAAAAAACTATGGGACGATCGGAGTCCAACCCTGAGAAGCCTCCACTAATGGAATAGAAGAATTACACCCTCTACAAACTCCTCCCGATCCAAATCGGATCCCCACAACACTCAGAGACAAGAACAATGATTACAAGGCTACGAAGAGCGAGAACGACGAGTAGAGATTACCCGAACACGATCTCCTTCGAACAGCGACCTTCAATCCTCCGTCTTCTTCTCCGAAGTTGCAATGGCACTCTTGCCTCCTTCTCTCTCAAACTTGTGTTGTCCAATGCGATAATACGATCATGAATTAGGGTTGAGAAAACTCAATATATCTCCCTAATCCTGCAACCAACCTGGACCGTTGGATTAGATCCAATGATGAAAACTCATCCTGAAATCCGCTTCAGCCCCCCCGACACACAGAGTTCGGCCAGAACTCTGTGTGGGGCAACCAGCACTGGGTGGCCAAACCCTGGAACGGCCAGACCGAGTTCGGCCAGAACTCGGCCTGGGACCGAGTTCGGCCCGAACTCGGCAGACTTGGTCCAGAACCCCCTTTGGGGCAGCAGCAGCAGTAACAACTACTCCCGAGCTTCTCCGACATCGGACGGCGCTCGTCGCACTCCGGGATCTTCTCTACATAGGTTGGGAACCCCACCCACTCCAACAAATCTCCCCCTTCACAACTATGGGGAGGACGTCGTCATCCCGACGACCTGCCTGCAGTACTCAAACTTCTCCCTTGGTAGAATCTTCGTGAACATATCAGCTCCGTTGTCATCTGTATGCACCTTCTCAAGCTCCGCGTCCTTCTTCTCAACCACATCCCGTATCCAATGATACCGAGTCTCGATGTGCTTGGACCGGCTATGAAACGTCTGATTCTTCACAAGATGGATAGCACTCTGACTGTCGCAAAGCAAAGTATACTGCTCTTGCTTCAGTCCCATTTCCTGCAACAGCTTCTTCATCCACAACAGCTCCTTGCAAGCCTCCGTCGCCGCAATGTATTCCGCCTCCGTCATCGACAAGGCAACACACTTCTGCAACCGCGACTGCCACGACACCGCTCCTCCCGCAAACATCATCACGTAGCCTGAAGTCGATCGCCTCGTGTCTACATCTCCAGCCATATCAGCATCGGTATACCCAACCAGCTTCGGCTCGTCACCACCAAAGGAAAGTCTCCAACCAGCAGTGCCCTGAAGATATCGTAGAATCCACTTGACCGCACTCCAGTGTACCCTTCCAGGATTCGAAAGATACCTGCTAACCGTACCAACTGCATGAGCAATATCTGGCCTCGTACACACCATAGCATACATCAGGCTTCCCACAGCTGAAGCATATGGAACCCGCTCCATATCTTCCTTTTCGTCCTCGGTAGATGGACACTGCTCCTCAGTGAACTTAAAGTGAGCCGCGAGGGGGGAACTCACTTTCTTCGACCCGTCCATCCCGAAACGCTGAAGTACCCGGTGAATGTACTTCTTTTGGGACAAGTGTAGCAGCTTGGACTCTCTCTCTCTCGGCTGATCTCCATCCCAAGAATAGTCTTCGCTGCGCCCAAATCCTTCATAGAGAAGGCCGCGCCCAGTTGGCGCTTCAATTCCGCTATCCTAGTGGCATTCCGACCCACTAATAGCATATCATCAACATAGAGCAATAAGATGATAAAATCATCATCGGCAAAATACCTCACAAATGCACAATGGTCCGACGTCGTCCGTGCATAACCATGCTCCCCCATAAACGACTCGAACTTTCTGTACCACTGCCTCGGAGCCTGCTTCAGACCATACAAGCTATTCCTCAACCGGCAGACCAAATGTGACTTGCCCTTCTCACAGAATCCCTCCGGCTGCTCCATGTACAACTCCTCCTCAAGATCACCGTGGAGGAACGCCGTCTTCACGTCCATCTGCTCGACCTCCAAGTCGAGACTGGCTGCTAATGCTAGCACCACCCGAATGGACGAATGCTTGACGACAGGCGAAAAGATCTCATCATAATCCACGCCTTTCCGCTGACCGTAGCCCTTGACTACCAGCCTCGCTTTGTATCGAGGGCGAGTAGCATCATCCGTCTGCTTCACTCTGAACACCCATCGATTTTTCAAAGCCTTCTTGCCCTTTGGCAACCGCACCAGATCATAAGTAGAATTGGTGTGCAAGGAACTCATCTCCTCCTGCATAGCCACCATCCACTCCTGCCTGTGTTCGTCTTCCATAGCCTCTGCGAAACTTTCGGGCTCTCCCCCGTCAGTCAGTAGCACATACTCATCCGGCGAGTATCTCGTAGATGGTCGACGATCCCTGTTGCTCCTTCTCAGTGGAGCCACTGGTGCTGGCTGTATACCGACAGCCTCCTCCCCTTCAGGAACTGCCTCCCCGGCATGCTTATCCTCCTGAGGGACACCCTGACCACCATCAGCAGGCTGATGATCAAGGTTGGGAGCAACTCCATGTACCGGCTCCCCCATAACTGGATCCTCCGCGATGTCCTCTGGAAACTGCTCGAAGCGAAATGACTCTAACTCAGGCAATTCCTCAGCCTCAGAAGGCGTCTCGGAATCCTGAGTGTTGGTCATGGTCTGATCCTCGACGAACACCACGTCCCTGCTTCTGTAGAGCTTTCCTTCCACTGGGTCGTAGAGTCTATAGCCAAACTCATCCCGACCGTAGCCGACAAAGACGCATCGCCTCGTCTTCGGCTCAAGTTTGGTCCTCTCGTCCTTCGGTACATGCACGAAGGCCTTACAACCAAACGCCCGCAGGTGACTGTATGACGGCTCCTTGCCGTACCATACTTTGTCAGGCACATCACCCTGCAAAGGAGCACTAGGAGACAAATTAATAATATAAGCAGCTGTGAGAAGAGCCTCACCCCAATAACTGCCCGGCAAGTTTGCTTCTGACAGCAAACACCGCACCCTCTCTATCAGTGTCCTGTTCATGCGCTCCGCTACACCATTGAGCTGAGGTGTCTTTGGCGGAGTCTTCTGGTGTCGTATCCCTTGCTCTCTGCAATACGCATCAAAGGGACCGATGTATTCGCCGCCATTGTCGGACCGAACACACAACAACTTCTTGCCCGTCTCCCTTTCAACGGAGGCCTGAAACTCCTTGAAAGTATGCAGCACCTGATCCTTGGTCTTTAAGGCATAGACCCAAACCTTCCTGGAACAGTCATCAATAAAAGTCACAAAGTAAGAAGCACCACCAAGAGATTTTACCTTCATAGGACCGCAGACATCCGAGTGAATCAACTCGAGCAACGCCGGCTTCCTCGAACTTGGGTGACTCTGGAAAGACACCCTACTTTGCTTCCCAGCCAAACAGTGCGTGCATTTCTCCAACTTTGTAGACTTGAGCCCCGGAATCACTTTCCTGTTCACCAAGTAGCTCATCCCCTTCTCGCTGATATGGCCGAGCCGCCTGTGCCACAACTCGGTAGACGCGTCACTGACTGCGTTCACCTCCTGTGCCCCCTCTGCGCTCCCCTCCATATAGTAGAGACCGGACTTCTTGCTTCCTCTGGCAATCACCATCGAACCTCTGGAAAGCTTCCACTGACTATTCCCGAAGAGACTGAAGAATCCCTCGTCATCCAACCTTCCAACCGACACCAGGTTGAAACGGATATCAGGGACATGACGAACATCCTTGAGAACAAGAACCGCACCCGTCTTCGTTCTCAAATACACATCTCCAATGGCAACCGCCTTCGACACATCTCCGTTGCCCATCTTCAACACGCCACAGTCGCCTATCGTGTAAGTGGCAAACAGTGCCCTATTGTGAGATACATGTGCTGAAGCCCCTGAGTCCACCAGCCAAGAATTGTCATCGCAGGCGAGGTTAGTAATGACCTCATCACCTACGACGATCACATCGCCTCCATGCACCGAGGCCGCCGCTGTAGTGTTCTCTTCTTGCTTCCCCTTGTCGCCCTTCTTCTCCTTCTTCCAAGCGAAACAATTCCGCTTGATATGGCCCTTCTTACCGCAATGATAATACTCTGAGTCCTCGTACCGACCCTTGGACTTCCCCCTGCTCTTGTCTCTGCCACCACCTGGACCCCTGCTTTTGTCCCTTCCGCGGCTCTCTGAAACAAGTGCCTCTGAGTGGTGGGATGTGGATGAAGTGCCCTGAGAACGTCTCCGCATCTCTTCATTCAACACCCCGCTCTTGGCAAACTCCAGACTGACCACGCCCTCTGGAGCAGAAGCGATCATAGATACTCGTACGGTCTCCCACGAGTCTGGCAAGGTACACAGCAGCCACAGTCCCTGAACTTCGTCGTCGAACTTGACTCCCATAGAAGATAGCTGGTCAACCACGTCCTGGAAATCACTCAAGTGATCCGTAATAGACGCCTCATCCTTGTACCGCAGACCCATCATCGTTCAGATCAGGAACAACTTGTTTACCCCGGTCTTCTTCGCATACAAGGATTCCAGCTTATCCCACAACGTCTTCGCGTGCTCAATATTGGCAACGTGGTTGTACACGTTCTCATCAACAAACTGCCGTATGTACCCACACACCTGTATGTGCTCGAACTTCCAGTCCTCCTCGGATTTATCACTGGGCCTCTCGGTTGCAAACACAGGTAGATACAGCTTCTTGACAAATAGCAAATCCTTCATCTTGCTCCGCCAATAATGATAGTTTGTGCCATTAAGGTTCACCATGCGCACCGGCTTCGCGTCCATCTCTCCTCTCTGGTTCCTCTGTCAACTCCTGACACCCTTTGAACCCAAAGTTCTGATACCACTCTGTTGGTATCAGCCAGAACAAAACCTATACTTTGATACCACTCTGTTGGAAAAGAAGCGCGGAAACCTTTTTTCAAACCGGAGAGTACCTGCGAGAGGACCGAGCAAACAACGCACGAACCCAAAAACAAGCACACAAAAACAACCACGCAGACACAGAGAATTTTTGACGTGGAAACCCTTGCGGGAAAAACCACGGGACGATCGGAGTCCAACCCTGAGAAGCCTCCACTAATGGAATAGAAGAATTACACCCTCTACAAACTCCTCCCGATCCAAATCGGATCCCCACAACACTCAGAGACAAGAACAATGATTACAAGGCTACGAAGAGCGAGAACGACGAGTAGAGATTACTCGAACACGATCTCCTTCGAACAGCGACCTTCAATCCTCCGTCTTCTTCTCCGAAGTTGCAATGGCACTCTTGCCTCCTTCTCTCTCAAACTTGTGTTGTCCAATGCGATAATACGATCATGAATTAGGGTTGAGAAAACTCAATATATCTCCCTAATCCTGCAACCAACCTGGACCGTTGGATTAGATCCAATGATGAAAACTCATCCTGAAATCCGCTTCAGCCCCCCCGACACACAGAGTTCGGCCAGAACTCTGTGTGGGGCAACCAGCACTGGGTGGCCAAACCCTGGAATGGCCAGACCGAGTTCGGCCAGAACTCGGCCTGGGACCGAGTTCGGCCCGAACTCGGCAGACTTGGTCCAGAACCCCCTTTGGGGCAGCAGCAGCAGTAACAACTACTCCCGAGCTTCTCCGACATCGGACGGCGCTCGTCGCACTCCGGGATCTTCTCCACATAAGTTGGGAACCCCACCCACTCCAACAAACAATTCTAATTACAATATCATATTAACCAATCGATCATATAACTACAAGGTTAAAACTACGTTAAGAATTTAATAAAGAATGCGTAACATTTTGCAGCTATTATAGCACATTGCAGCAAGAGACCTAAATGAATATTGATTCATGATAGCTTTGATGATCAAGTATCCTATACTTTGTTCTTTCTAATGAAATCCTATTGTATATACAAGAAAAAAGAGGTCGATCAGCAAGAATTTAATATCCATGCAATTATCATATGAATTACCATTATTCTGAAGTGTCAAATGCGACGAGATGTTAATATTACAGCATAACACTTCAGCAAGAATATATTAAGTTTGGGGTCCCTTCAGGGCCGACTCAGAGGGAATTTTGGTTGTCTCTTGATCATTATTGTTAGCTAGTCCTGATGGTCATTCGTGACCCTGACCTTTGGTGGGATTAGACTAAACTTGGAGGATGGCCCTAGCAGAAAATGGTTGTCCAAGCTCCAAGGCTTGTCCAGCTTACCTCAAGGCCGGTCCTGAGTCCCTTTCACTAGCTACCACGACCAATGGCCAACGACAGCTGCAAGATTATGAAAAAGAATGTCTACATACATGACTACCAGATCCTCCTGAGGCTTCACGCTTCCTAGTCGGCACCTACAACAAGCTCACCAACAATAAGATGGGTCCATATATGAAAAAGATTATGCATACATGACTACATACATGAAAAAAAATTATGAAAAAGATTATGCATATATGAAAAAAAATTATGCAAGATTATGAAAAAGAATGTCTACATACATGACTACCAGATCCTCCTGAGGTTTCACGCTTCCTAGTCGACACCTACAACAAGCTCACCAACAATAATTGGATTATTTTGTTTCATGATATTATATAATATTAAAAATAAACTTAATTTTTTAAAATTATGAGACCTAAAGCTAAATAATATTTAAAGAATAAGATCCATAAAAGTTGTTGCAATTTCTAGTGAAGTTCTGAATTGATAGTGAAAAGAGAGCACGTTCTTTTTCTTTTTTTTTCCTTCTCCCTAGCACCAAAAGATTATCCAATTTAGATTTATTTTTAAAATTGAATTTACAATAAGAACTATTCTAACACGTATTATTTTTGTTTGTAACGACATGAGACTATTTTTGTCGTTTTTTCTCCCATTTTTACGTAAAAAAAAGGAATTTTAATGCAATATTTTTTGTCATTTTTAGAAGTGATGGTATCATATTCTTACAGTATTATTTTCTTGTAGTACATATCTTCTCATCTTATCCCCGCAAATGCGTTGCATGTTTCTTGACAAATCTATAATGAAATAGTATAAAATAAATTTTAAAACAAATTTATTTTTGCGATGGTAAACATTTGTTATAGTTGAAAGTGTTCATATATATATATATATATATATATATATATATATATATATATAAAGAATTTTGATTTTTTTTTTTTTTTTTTGCCTCTCAAATTTTTGTGACCTGGACGGTTGTCAGGTCTGCCTAGAAGATCTGCCTTTGGCTAGAACCGGTCCTATGTATATATATAATGTTTGAGAATGATATTTTTAGAATATGAAATATCCACGGAGAAGCATAGAAGGAAACTCATAGTTTGCTCTAGTGATCTCAAGTCATGATTTAGTGTCATATATTAATTAGCTATTGAGCATCAAAGTTCATGTACTTTTATGTGATCTTATATATAAGATAAGACTCATAGGATACATAAATGAGGTAATACATGATATGGTACTACACAAATAATATATTTAATTTAATTATGTCGTATTTGGTATCACTTTCGTTTATGTGTTTTTTTTTTTTTTTTTATAAACAATAAACATATTTGACATATCTAGTTATTGCTTAATTTATAATAGCAAAAACATATTTAATAAGCAACAGAAGTAGAAACTTATTTATTTTTTCATAAGCAAACATATTATACCATCCCAAATTTATTTATTATTTTTTTCATTTTTTTATGAAAACAAGTTAAACATTTTTTTCAGTTTGGCTGCTTTTAAAAAAATTATTTGTAGTTTCCCAAAAAAAAGAACTTACCAAACATAGTTTTGTAATAACTATTTTTCTAAAGATTTGTAGACAATAAAAAAACAAAAATGATGACAAACAAATGGCCCTTAGTGAGTAGTGATAACGAAATATTTGAACTTTGTTTGTAAAAAGATAATAATAAATCAATCAAAATTCCTTATTAGATTTAAATCAATAATAATAAAAAATATGTATCAAATTGTATTATATGTATTGTTATATTAAAGTAACTATTTTATTTCAGTTGACGAGCGTATTTTAGGAATGTCGTCTTTTTGTGCAAGCTACATCACATGTCTTATGGGTCACTGTCTCCAACTTCCACTATCTTCCACTATATAATGAGGCTTCAAAACGGCTCAAAAGTGAGCCGTCTAAGCCTCATTATATCATGGGAAAAGCAAACAAGAAGAATACCTCCATTATAACCACATGAGTTAGAAGAAATAATTGACTATAATTGAATAATGTTCTTATTATACATTAATACACGTGCAAAGCATATACATTTACTAGTTATTATAAATAGAATGAATAATACGTTTTCGTGACTATCTTCCATCATCCAGCCAAGACCTTATATCTCTCATCGAAACCGCAACAGCCATTAGAATATAGTGCATTTTAAAGGATGTTTTACAAAATTAAATCGATATATGATTCCACAATCCACACTGGGTTGGAGACGGCCGTAACAGTGATATTCTACAATTACCTAAAAATTTCCTGCAAAATAATTCAATTCTGGAAAATGAAATGTCTTGTTTTGTAAATAGACTATTGGATAACATGTGCCATAATGGCACGGACATGAATCCAGTCTTCTCGACGTAGGCGTGCAGGCACCGGACCAGCGTCAGGGAGTTCCGGACGGAGACGCGGCCTCCGAACCCGACCTTCTCGACGTAGGCGTGCAGGCACCGGGCCAGCGCTAGGGACATGAGCCCGACGGAGGCGGACACGGCAAAGACCACGGTGGCGGCGTTCGGGGCGGCGTGGGGACTCATGGAGGCGAAGACGCGCAGGACCGTAGCGGGGCGTCCGAGGGCGGCGAGGCCCGAGACGGCGGCGGTCCAGGAGACAACATCCATGTGCGGTATTCCGTCGCATGGCGTGGTCGGCGTAGCCGCGTCGGGGAGTAGGCGGTGAACATGACGGTCTGCACGAAGGGGTCGGGCCGAAATCCGAGGAGGATGGCGTGTGCGTGGAGCGACCTGGTGGCGGCAACGGCGATGGTGGTGGTGTTGAGCAAGGAAGAGAAGGTGTGGGAGTCGGAAGGGACGCGACGGCGGAGCATTTGGGAGTAGATGGAGAGTGGGTTGGTGGAGATGGCGATGGCGGTGTTAAAGGAGAAGGGGTTGGGGTTGGTCATGGCTGAGAAGAGGGAGGCGGCGAAGGAAGGGTCGGCGTCGACGGCGCGGTGGAGGAGGTTGTTTGCGACGAAGGGGTTGCGGAAGAGGCCGATACGACAGCGTGAGCGAGGATGGAGCGGAGGCGGCGGAGGGAGGGACGGTGCAAGAGGGGCTGGAGGCGGGGGTGCCGTTGGAACTGTAATGCCCCGCTCCGCATGGTGCATTATGCTGAGTCGTTGACTCGAAGAGTTACGTTATCCCGAGAAACGTATCGACCCGAGGAACGCATAGAGTAATAACGATGCAAGTATTAAGTTCTCCCGAGCAAACGCATCGAACTAAACCGATGCGAAGAGTTGCATTGTCCCAAAGAATGCATCGAGTGAATCGATGCGAAGCGTCGCGTTGCCTCGAAGGATAAGTGCGTTGAGACGGCTCGAAGATTCTAAGAAATCGAATCGACCAAGGTGCAAGTCCAAATTGATGCAAGTATTGATTTTAGTTGGTTTCGTGTGCAGGCTATACGTTTACGCTGAAATGTTAGAGGTCGATCTTTTGCCTTATTCAGTAAGGGGTCCGCGAAAGCAAATCGTCGCCTTGCGACGGACGGAAGCGTTGGCACGCTAAGGCAAATCGGACGTATAATTCAATAAGCACGAAGTGCTCGAATGGCTAAGTCAGGAGAGTGGCCGTGCAACGAAGTTATGGAATCGAGCCGCAACGGCTCGACGAAACGACAAGGCGCATTGATTCAAGGTAGGGGGACATTAACTCTCTTTCCTACTCTGTCATGCTTAAATAAAATACATATAATTGAATGCTAAGTTAACCTATCAATGCCACGGGCGTGGCTCGATAGAGAGATAAACGTAGTGCGTGTCGAACACTAGATAGAACAATTGAAATGAATCGTACGACAGACGTACGAGTCGCTATGGAACATAGAATATCGCAGAAGCGAATGCCTCAGTGCGCAAGCCGCAACAACGTGGGATAACTGTACTCGGCGAGTGCCTTAGTGCACGAACCATACCGTGCCTTCGCGTATGAGTTAGAACGGCTAGAACATTGAATGAAAATAGGCGAGCGCCCTAGCGCGCTGTCACGCCCCAGAACCAGAATACTGGAGAGCGGGGGAATGACTCAGCCAGCTACGTATTACGGGTAGATGAATATCGTATAATACGATCAATGCTGTCTAACCAGACGAGGGGGTACATACTACATGAAAGTCTTACTATGGTCACTTCACATCTATTGTCTCAATCATTCAAACAAGAAACAGGAAATAGAGAACATGTGAGAATAAGCAGTAAGGCGTCCCAAACGCTCAGTCAGAATGTTCTTGAGATCTGGCTTTACAAAACATAACCAGATGGTATAGTAACATATACACAATTGTTATCATCTGTAGTCTGACTTTAGTTACAATTATGCAAAAGTAAGTGCAAGATAATCCGACTAACATGTCAGTGCCAAACGGCTAAGTATGAAGTAAATAACAAAACGAGCGGTGGAGTAAGGAACCCACTCGAGTCCTCCTGCGATCATCCCTCTAGTATTGACCATCTTGGAGGTAGAAGTAAGCTGGATCCTCGAGGACTGGCTCTAAATCTGGCTATGCAAAACCAGAGAGGTTAGACCTCTAATAGCAAGTACCACAAGGGAGCACGATATGAAGGATTAAACCAGTAAGTAAGAGAATATGATAATAGATCTCTGCTATCCACTAGGATTCACATAACATCACGATACTTCGAACCAACCTCCCAACCAAATAAGGACAGAAGTTGGCCCGTCATGTCCTGACATTCTGATCATCTCAGTTAGGCAACATAGTAGGTACAGTACACAAACAAATCATCTTGAACGGCCAATCAACTCCTACGGCTTGCTATTGTGAGTTCCAAGTTATCCTGGAATTATGCAAATAGGGATTCCTTAGTTCTTACTATGTGCGAGCAAGGCTAGTCTATCCAATCAATCAATTGCGCCAATCATATAATTAGACGAGTCCCAGCGGGACGCCCGTCGTTAATATATCATGTACAATTTAATAATATAAGCAGATACCGTTCCCTGCCCGTGTGACAGATTTACAGTATCTGTGGGAACCAGCCGGCCTGTCGGGCACTACTAGTCCCGAAGAGGGCTGCCATGTAAGAACTCGGGAATCCATTCTCTCCATGCCATCATTATTTTATTTGACTTAATAGTCTCTATGTTAAGCGAAATCTCATGTCGTGGATCATGGTCATTCAAATGAGTACTTTCGTACGGGGTACGATATGCACAACTCTGCAACGTTACCCGTTCGATTAGGTTGCAGATCTTACATAGCGTAATGCAACAATCAAACTAACCACGGAATAATCATGTCTTGACCATAAAGTACACATGCTATTTTTGTAAGATAAATAAATAACTAAATAAATAAATAAATAATTTGAAGTCTGCATGTGCCTGTATGCCAATATTCGGGATTGGCTAATCGATTACAATAGTTTATTACATGAACGTGTCTCATTCAATCAATTCAATAAGACGACTAACCAGTCTCTTAGTTCCAACTAGGAACGCATGATCAATTATTAGTCAATATCACAATCATTATCAATGGTGACAAGGCATAAAAATCAAATAGTATTCAGTGGAGTCGAGTCTACGACTCTCAGGGTTAAGTTCCAGTCATACTGGGTATCCATGGATCAATCAGGACACATGACACATTCTACACAACCATACGTATTAAAATATTATCATGCCAAGATTATCGAGTTCATAATAGGAGAATTATCATGCCACCATTAAATGAATAAATTATAGAACAAATAGAAACACCCAGGTCAGGAAGTCACGCCAACAAGTCTATGCTAAGGCCAACAAGTCACGCCAAGTCTAGCAGGTAGGAGTGAGCGTATAAACAGCGTGAGCGTGAAAAGTGGTGAGCGTATGAGCATGAAAAGCGTGATAAGAAATTCACGCACGCACAGCGTGAGCGTGAAAAAGTAATAAGAAATTCACGCACGCATGCAAAGACGTGTGCGTAACTCAATATGTCACGCTGGCACGTAAGGACGTGTGCGTGACTAAAAATTCACGCACGCACGTAAGAACGTGAGCGTGACTGAAAATCCACGCTAACACGTAAGAACGTGAGCGTGACTCAAAATTCACGCTAACACGTAAAGACGTGTGCGTGACTAAAAATTCACGCTGGCACGTAAAGACGTGTGCGTGACTAAAAATTTATGCTGGCACGTAAAGACGTGTGCGTGACTAAAAATTCATGCACGCACGTAAGAACATGAGCGTGACTAAAAATTCAAGCTAACACGTAAAGACGTGAGCGTGACTGAAAATTCACGCACGCACGTAAAGACGTGAGCGTGACTCAAAATTTACGCACGCACGTAAAGATGTGAGCGTGACTGAACCTTCGTTCCAAGCCAGAAATGAGGTTCCCATGGTTCAGAATGGTGAAGCTCTGCCACATGAACCATCTACTTCGAAAGCACGCTAGGTTGGGAGATCAAAACCCATGAACAACCGAGAAGAAATAAGCCAAAGAAATCAAAAATGCTAAGTACTAAACTCTCCCAGAATCATGAGAGGAAGAAAATGAACCATAAAAATGGTTCTCAAGTGGAAGCAAGAAGCAAGATGTACTTGCCTGCTGTTGGTTGGTGGAGAGAGTGATAAGGAAGAAGAAGATGTAATGGTGAAGGAGAGTTTATGAGGAGAGAGAAGGAGATGGGGGCTTAAATAGGAAGGGTGGTGGTAGGTGGGGGTTTGTGGGGGTTCGGTTCATGTGAACCACCATGAACCCGAGAAGAACCACCATGAACCCGAACCTAAAAGAAAGACTTAAAAGCAGAGAATAAAATACAGAAATAAAATACAGGAATAAAATTGTAGGAAATAAAATGCAGATAATTAATTAACATAAAATTAAAGGAATTTAAATACAGGATAATACATGATAAATACTAAATAAATATACATGAGTTGTACATGTATAAAAATACGCATTCCGGGAACGGGGAGTGACATCTCTACCCTCCTTAGAAAAATTCCGTCTTCGGAATTTCAAATCCAAGCAGGTAGAAATATCGGAGCTAAACTAATACAAGCAATTCTAGTGAGCAAGCAATCATTTTTACCATATCAAAAGTAAGTACTATATATGTAAATTCATCAATCCACGATATCAAGTAGCTCTACCCATAAGGTGATAAGCATGAAGAATCAGGACAATCAAGGTATACTGAAAGAGATATACCTTGCGAGTCAAACAGGTATGGATACCGTGATCGGATATCATCCTCACGTTCCCACGTTGACTCTCCCAAGGAGTGATGACCCCAAGCAACCCAGACAAGACTAATTGTTCGATTCTTAAGTATCTTCTCTCTTCGGTCCAAAATGGACACAGCCTGTTCCTCGTAAGACAGGTTGGTACCAACAACCAGCTCAGAATGATCGAGAACATGGCTTGGGTCCGATACATACCTACGTAATTGAGATACATGAAACACGTCATGCACCTCTCGTAACGAAGGTGGGAGGGATAAACGATAAGCAACATCGCCTATCCGATCAAAGATAACAAATGGGCCCACGTACCGCGGACTCAATTTCCCGCGAACGCCAAATCTAATGACCCTACGAGTAGGTGAGATCCGCAAGAATACGTGGTCCCCAACAGAGAACTCTAACGGCCTACGATGCTGGTCCGCCCAATGACGATGTCGGTCCTGTACAACTCGAAGTCGCTCTCTAATTCTCTTAACCACTTCAACTGTCTGAACAATCAGTTCTGGGCCTAACATCTTCCTCTCTCCGATATTATCCTATGCAAGCGGCGACCTGCACTTCTTACCATATAGTGCCATCTGGATACTAGCTTGATAACTATTGTTGTATGAGAACTCGACTAAGTGCAGGTGACTCTCCCAAGACCCTCCAAAATCTAGAGTGCAAGCTCGCAACATATCTTCTAAAGTCTGAATCGTTCTTTCTGATTGCCCATCCGTCTGCGGATGGTAAGCCGTGCTAAACCTTAACTTGGTACCCAGACTATGATGTAAGCTCTTCCAGAAATATGATGTAAAGCTGGTATCTTAGTCTGACACAATACTGACAGGGACTCCGTGCTGCCTGACTATCTGTTTCATATACAACTCTGCTAACTTTTCTGTAGATTGTCCTACTCTGAAAGGAAAAAAATGTGCTACCTTCGTAAGTCGGTCCACTATTACCCAAATAGCGTCCTTATCACTTGGTGATCTCTGTAAACCGATCACAAAGTCCATTGTAATTTGCTCCCATTTCCATTCCGGGATAGGAAGCGGTTGCAATAACCCAGCTGGCCTCTGATGTTCTGCCTTCACTTGCTGACATACCAAGCAACGGAAAACAAATCTAGCTATCTCCCTCTTCATCCCGTTCCACCAGAAATGCTGCTTGATATCTTGGTACATCTTGGTCCCTCCAGGATGAATAGAATACTGAGAACTGTGAGCTTCTGCCATAACCTCCTGTCTGATATCTCCACTAGGCACACATAGACGTGATCCAAACCTAAGTGTACCATCTTCATGAATTCTCATCTCCTTCCTGAGCCCTGACTCACATTCTGCCCTAAGCTTCTGAATCCTTGGGTCTTGTGCCTGAGCTGCCTTGATCCTGCCTACCAAGTCGGATTGAACTTGCAGATTTGTTAGAACTCCTACATCACTAGGAAGTATAACTTCGATGTCCATCTCCTGAAGGTCTTCTAAGATATGCCTCTGTGTTGTCAACATAAATGTGCCGCCTCTCCTGCTAAGAGCATCTGCTACTACATTAGCCTTGCCTGGATGATACTGAAGCTCCACGTCATAATCCTTAATCAACTCCAACCATCTTCTCTGCCTCATGTTTAGTTCCTTCTGAGTAAAGATGTACTTCAGACTTTTATGGTCTGTGTACATGTCCACTCGGTCACCATATAAGTAATGCCTCCATAGCTTCAGAGCAAACACTACTGCCGCTAACTCCAAATCATGAGTTGGGTAATTCTTCTCGTGGTCCCGAAGCTGCCTAGATGCATATGCTATCACCTTCCCATGTTGCATAAGGACACATCCAAGTCCTTTACCTGACGCATCACAATATACTGTAAAACCTCTGGGTCCAACTGGCAATGTAAGAATAGGTGCTGATATCAACTTCTGCTTCAAAGTCTCAAATGATGCCTGACATTCTGCCATCCAAACGAATGGTACATCCTTCCGGGTCAAGCGGGTCATGGGTGCTGAAAGCCTTGCAATGTCTGACACAAACCTTCTGTAATATCCTGCCAATCCCAAGAAGCTCCGCACATCTGCTACGGTCTTGGGTACTGGCCAACTTTCTACTGCTTTTATCTTCTTAGGATCTACTGCTACTCCAGCTCCTGATATGATGTGACCCAAAAATAAAATGTGATCTGACCAAAACTCACACTTGCTGAGCTTGGCATACAACTGGTTCTCTCTCAGAACCTGTAACACTTTCCTGAGGTGGTCTTCATGCTCCTCTTCACTAGCAGAGTATACGATAATGTTGTCAAGAAACACAACGATAAACTGGTCTAAGTGTGGCATAAAGATGCGATTCATCAAATCCATGAATATTGCTGGAGCATTGGTCAAACCAAACGGCATTACTAAGAATTCATAATGCCCATACTTCGACCTGAATGCTGTCTTGGAAATATCTTCCTTCCGAACCCTCATCTGATGGTACCCTGAACGAAGATCTATCTTGGAGAAAACTCTGGCTTTGCTCAACTGATCAAATAAGTCGTCGATCCTGGGTAATGGGTACTTGTTCTTCACTGTTGCCGCGTTAAGCTTCCTGTAGTCAATGCACAATCTGGATGACCCATCCTTCTTCCCCACAAGTACTACTGGTGCTGCCCACGGCGATATGCTAGCTTGGATGAACTTTTTCTCCTTCAGTTTCTCTATATACTGATATACCTTGGCCTGCTCTGAATTCGCCATTCTGTAAACCCGATCTGATATCGGTTTAGTTCCAGGTGCCAATTCTATACTGAACTCAATATCTCTAACCGGTGGTAGCCCTGGAAGTTCTTCAGGAAATACGTCTAGAAATTCTTCAACTACCTTCGGAACCTGAACTTCTTCCATTGCCGTTACTACTCCCTGCTCTTGCTGAGTTGCCTCTGATCTGACTAAGGTGAACCGCTTCATGCCTGGAATATCAAAAGATACACTACCTCTACGATAATCTATTGTCGTATGACTGTCTTTCAGCCAGTCTATGCCTAAGATAACGTCGAAATTTCCAACAAGAATTTCTATCAACCGGAATGCCCGTAAACTACAACGCTACATGCTAAAATAACTCTACTAACTCCTACGAGCCCATTACCAGTGAGTATATTCAACCTCCCTGGCAATGCCTCGAACTCCATTCCTAGTCGTATCGCAAATCGTACAGATATAAATGAATGGGATGCTCCCGAATCAAACAATGTTACTGCGGGATATGAGGCGACGAGAATGTTACCTGCCACAACATCTTCCGATGCCAATGCCTCCTCCAAGGACAGAGTGAATGCTTGTCCTCGACCTCTTTGCTGGTTTCCATGCTGCGGTCTAGCCTGATGCTGCTGCTGGCCCCTGCCTTGATGATGCTGGGGTGGTCTATGCTGGTGTTGCTGCATCGGCGGCCCCTGCTCCCGAAACATCTGAGCCTGTGACATTAACGAACGCTGTGCCAACGGCCTTACTGCCACTGCTGGTCCTCGATACTGGCCTGCCCCTGGTGCGGGCAGAGCAGGAAACTGTTGTCCTGGTCCTCCTGACCTCGAATTTATGGGACATGTGGTAACCCGATGGTCTGGATTTCCACATATCAGACACAGTCCATTCAATGTTCGACACACATCTCTAGTGTGCCCCATCTTCCCACAATAAGTGCAGCCCACCGGGGGTTGCTGGTTCTTCCTCTGTTGCTATTGCTGCTGTCTGGGTGGTGGTACTGGTCTTCGTATCGCCACATCGTGGATACGAATGCCAGTGGATGGTGCTGTTGTTCGGGGCGCTGCTCTCCTTTCTCCTTCAATCTGACTGTGAGATCTCTTCTGACCTCCAGTCCTTGCCGCAAGCCTCTGAATGGTGATCTCATGCCTTCGAGTTACCGTCAATACTTCGTCAAAAGTCTGGTAATTGTGTCCCTCTATCAATTGTAAGAGTTTAAGATGAAACCCTTGCTGAAACCTCATGGCCCTCTGGCTCTCTGTTGCTACCATCTCTGGGGCGAACCTACTCAATCTGCAGAACTCCGCTGCATAAGCATCTACCGTCTTGTCGGCCTACTTGAGGTTGATAAACTTCTGTTGTAGCTCAAACTGCGCCACAACTCCATAGTACTTGGTCTTGAATCTTGCAGTGAAATTGTCCCAAGCCACAGGACGTCTGATGCCCACTTCCTCTGATTCCCACCAATCACGTGCGAGATCCTGAAGTAACAACTTCACTAGATCCACACGTTCTTCTGCCGGTACTTTAGCTACTGTCAGAATAGCCTCAATATCCTTAAGCCATGCATCTGCTGAGATGGCATCCTCCGTGCCCTCGAAACGGCGGGGGTTGTACTTGCAAAACCTGGCTGATGCCCCTGAATCATTCCTCACTCCTCTTTCCAAAGTCGTCTGCAATCCTTGGTTGAGCAACACATTCTGCTCTTGTAGCTGAGTGTGCATGCGTTGCTGGGCCAACATCTGATGTTGCTGAGTAGCCATTATCCCTCTTATGATCTCCAGAAGGGCTGGTGTGTCCACTTCCGCAGGGGTAGGTAGAACTGTTGGTGGTGGTGGAACATCCGGATACTGCGATCCAGCTGCGGGTTCTACTATCACTTCTTCTTGGATAGTCTCTTGAGTTAGTACTGGCCCTTGTTGCTGACCAACCTGGTCAGGTTGCCCCTGCTGTTGTCCAGCTCTGACCGATGCGGACGAAGTGCCCCTAAGAAAAGGGACAAGAGAACAATCAAACAGCCAAACATGAAGGATCAATGAAGTCAAAGGATACCGGAATGTCAAGCTAGAGTCGAGAGTAACGAATCATGAGATCAAGGGAGAACATGTGTGATTGAGACATCCTATAAATCAAAACACCCCACAAGTCTGAAATCAGACCTGCATGGGCCACCACTAAAATCTTGTCACGCCCCAGAACCAGAATACTGGAGAGCGGGGGAATGACTCAGCCAGCTACGTATTACGGGTAGATGAATACCATATAATACGATCAATGCTGTCTAACCAGACGAGGGGGTGCATACTACATGAAAGTCTTACTATGGTCACTTTACATCTATTGTCTCAATCATTCAAACAAGAAACAGAAAATAGAGAACATGTGAGAATAAGCAGTAAGGTATCCCAAACGCTCAGTCAGAATGTTCTTGAGATCTGGCTTTACAAAATATAACCAGATGGTATAGTAACATATACACAATTGTTATCAGCTGCAGTCTGACTTTAGTTACAATTATGCAAAAGTAAGTGCAAGACAATCCGACTAACATGTCAGTGGCAAACGGCTAAGTATGAAGTAAATAACAAAATGAGCGATGGAGTAAGGAACCCACTCGAGTTCTCCTGCGATCATCCCTCTAGTATTGACCATCTTAGAGGTAGAAGTAAGCTGGATCCTCGAGGACAGGCTCTAAATCTGGCCATGCAAAACCAGAGAGGTTAGACCTCTAATAGCAAGTACCACAAGGGAGCACGATAGGAATGATTAAACCAGTAAGTAAGAGAATATGATAATAGATCTCTGCTATCCACTAGGATTCACATAACATCACGACACTTCGAACCAACCTCCCAACCAAACAAGGACAGAAGTTGGCCCGTCATGTCCTGACATTCTGATCATCTCAGTTAGGCAATAGAGTAGGTACAGTACACAAACAAATCATCTTGAACGGCCAATCAACTCCTACGGCTTGCTATTGTGAGTCCCAAGTTATCCTGGAATTATGCAAATAGGGATTCCTCAGTTCTTACTATGTGCGAGCAAGGCTAGTCTATCCAATCAATCAATTGCGCCAATCATGTAATTAGACGAGTCCCAGCGGGACGCCCGCCGTTAATATATTATGTATAATTTAATAATATAAGCAGATATCGTTCCCTGCCCGTATGACAGATTTACAGTATCTGTGGGAACCAGCCGGCCTGTCGGGCACTACTAGTCCCGAAGAGGACTGTCATGTAAGAACTCGAGAATCCATTCTCTCCATGCTATCATTATTTTATTTGACTTAATAGTCTCTATGTTAAGCGAAATCCCATGTCGTGGATCATGGTCATTCAAATGAGTACTTTCGTACGGGGTACGATATACACAACTCTGCAACGTTACCCGTGCGATTAGGTTGCAGGTCTTACATAGTGTAATATAACAATCAAACTAACCACGGAATAATCATGCCTTGACCATAAAGTACACATGCTATTTTTGTAAGATAAATAAATAACTAAATAAATAAATAAATAATTTGAAGCATGCATGTGCCTGTATGCCAATATTCGGGATCGGCTAATCGATTACAATAGTTCATTACATGAACGTGTCTCATTCAATCAATTCAATAAGACGACTAACCAGTCTCTTAGTTCCAACTAGGAACGTATGATCAATTATTAGTCAATGTCACAATCATTATCAATGGTGACAAGGCATGAAAATTAAATAGTATTCAGTGGAGTCGAGTCTACGACTCTCAGGGTTAAGTTCCAGTCATACTGGGTATCCATGGATCAATCAGGACACATGACACATTCTACACAACAGTATGTATTAAAATATTATCATGCCAAGATTATCGAGTTCATAATAGGTAAATTATCATGCCACCATTAAATGAATAAATTATAGAACAAATAGAAACACCCAGGTCAGGAAGTCACGCCAACAAGTCTATGCTAAGGCCAACAAGTCATGCCAAGTCTAGCAGGTAGGAGTGAGCGTATAAACAGCGTGAACGTGAAAAGTGGTGAGCGTATGAGCGTGAAAAGCGTGATAAGAAATTCATGCATGCATAGCGTGAGCGTGAAAAAGTAATAAGAAATTCACGCACGCATGCAAAGACGTGTGCGTAACTCAATATGTCACGCTGGCACGTAAGGACGTGTACGTGACTAAAAATTCACGCACGCACGTAAGAACGTGAGCGTGACTGAAAATCCACGCTAATACGTAAGAACGTGAGCGTGACTCAAAATTCATGCTAATACGTAAAGACGTGTGCGTGACTAAAAATTCACGCTGGCACGTAAAGACGTGTGCGTGACTAAAAATTTACGCTGGCACGTAAAGACGTGTGCGTGACTAAAAATTCACGCACGCACGTAAGAACATGAGCGTGACTAAAAATTCACGCTAACACGTAAAGACGTGAGCGTGACTGAAAATTCACGCACGCACGTAAAGACGTGAGCGTGACTCAAAATTCACGCACGCACGTAAAGACGTGAGCGTGACTGAACCTTCGTTCCAAGCCAGAAATGAGGTTCCCATGGTTCAGAATGGTGAAGCTCTACCACATGAACCATCTACTTCGAAAGCACGCTAGGTTGGGAGATCAAAACCCATGAACAACCGAGAAGAAACAAGTCAAAGAAATCAAAAATGCTAAGTACTAAACTCTCTCAGAATCATGAGAGGAAGAAAATGAACCATAAAAATGGTTCTCAAGTGGAAGCAAGAAGCAAGATGTACTTGCCTGCTGTTGGTTGGTGGAGAGAGTGATGAGGAAGAAGAAGAAGTAATGGTGAAGGAGAGTTTATGAGGAGAGAGAAGGAGATGGGGGCTTAAATAGGAAGGGTGGTGGTAGGTGGGGGTTTGTGGGGGTTCGGTTCATGTGAACCACCATGAACCCGAGAAGAACCACCATGAACCCGAACCTAAAAGCAAGACTTAAAAGCAGAGAATAAAATGCAGAAATAAAATGTAGGAATAAAATACAGGAATAAAATTACAGGAAATAAAATGCAGATAATTAATTAACATGAAATTAAAGGAATTTAAATACAGGATAATACATGATAAATACTAAATAAATATACATGAGTTGTACATGTATAAAAATACGCATTCTGGGAACGGGGGAGTGACACGCGCAAGCCACGGACTTTGAATACTAAGTCATAGAACATCAGAAATACGGTCGAAACGTGCCTTCGTGCACAAGATAATAAAAAATGGCTTCGTTACGAAAGAATATAGTTATGGCATGAATGTGGCAGAACTGTCGGATATGACATAATGCCTCGAAAGGTGTTCGGGACCTTCAGGTCGTTCGGTTGACGAGCATTGAGTTGAGGCATAATGCTATTGAACATTGAAACGAAGTATGAAACGTAAGAACATAGAAAGTTAATGGAAGAAATACGAGATGATAATGCGGCATGGTGCCCTTCGAAATGTTCGCGGCCTTCGGGCATTCGTTGAGGACATTCGGGCGTTGTGCCAATCGAAATAGAGATAAGCGAACTTGCTTGGTTGTATGAAAAATAAGATTCGTTGCATGGTCAAATGGACTTAAAGATATAAAAGCCCGTGCATGGGTATTCCCTCGATCGCGGTGCGCCAGGGCGCTTGGACCGTTCGGCCTATGAGGGATTCGTTTACGGTATTGTTGGTGCACTTCATTTAGATGGGTAGCGACCGTCTAGTGAATGTGATAAGCCACTTGCTGCTATTATTTTAATGGCCTCTGATGTTGGTTAGCAACCGCACGGAGTTAACATCGTCTTATGTTTCGATTCGAATAAATATAAGTCCATTCTAGCCCGAAAAGCTAGTGACCTTTATATAGTTAAGGGCGATAGGTTTGAAAGTGTAAGATATAAGTATATCCTATATGGATGGATCCGAATAGATGGCACTTATAACATGACAGGGAAAACGGATAGGCGTATTCACCTTGCGTCGGTGCAAGGGCGAGTGCGTCGATATTGCTAAGTCGTGCCACGAATCAAATACGAGATTGCTTGCCTGATTACTTGTGCGAATTGAATAACATGTTTGCCATGCTTTACAGTCTTCGAATATGTCATGAACTCATCCTAAGGAGAACATAGAAAGAGAACTAAATTGTATGCTTGCATGAATCAATACAATACTAAATATCGGTTTGTTAAGTGGGTTTTTGATCAGTACCGCGAGGACGAAAGTACTAATCCTCCACTAGTTTGCTAGCAGGTTCAGGGATTGGTCTGCTCGCAGCGGAGCTTCGCTTAAACGCGTTGAGGCTTGGAATGCCGAAGCGTATTGAAGCGTGTGATCGCATTGACGCTCGGATATGCAACAGGATTGATGCGGCCGAGATATAGAAGGCATGATGTATGGAACGGTGAAATTCTTTGTGGGCAAGAGAGAACCTGAGTGTTGTAGCCAATCTGGCAAATTCCGTTGGGCTATCGAAAGCCTTTGTAATCTGATTTCGAATATCAATAAAGAGAATCGTTTCGTATACTCTGTCTTTCTTTCGTTGTGAATGTTCAACTTAAAGATAACTATTTGAGAACTTGTCATCTTGCCTTGCACGAGCACAACTCCAGGCTCGTACGGCATCACGCCCATACGAGGACGATGATTCGGGTGATTCCGAGTCGGGGCGTGATAAATTGGTATCAGAGCCCCAGGCTCAATTTCCTCTGGACGCTTGCTTCATTTCAATTCTAAAAGTTGTCCACCACCAATCGAAATCACTCTTGACTCTACTCGATGCCGCACTGGATGTTGCATACAATAAGTCTAATACAAATCATGTAATTTTGTCGCGTATTGTTTTAGAAATTACATGGTGTTTGCTTGAAAAGTCGGGAAAGGTTTGTTGCTGTAAGTGCAACGAGTTGCCAGATGTGAATTCAAGGATTTGTTGCCGCGGATGCAACACGTCGTGAATTGTAATTTGAGATATTCATTATTTGCAACGAACGATACGAGAAATATTGGTTGTATCGATACAATAAAAGTCGTGGAATGTTGCTGCAGCAATTGCCGTGCGTTGACTGTAAATGATGCGTTGAAAAGAAAAAAATGAAAGTTGATATGGAATATGTCGAACGGATTCACATATTGATTCGAATGTGCGTTACGATGAAAATCGATAAGTTAATATCGAATATGTTGAACGAATTTAAGCATTGACTTTGAATGTCGAAAATAAAATGTTGTACGAGGTACAACAGATGACGAAGATAAATAGATACACGAGGTGCGATAAATATCAAAAATAAATCGTTGCACGATGTGCAATGCGTATTGAAAGTAAAGTAAAATGTTGCACGTGGTGCAACGCATGTCGAAAGTAAAAATTATTGTACGTGGTGCAACGCGTATCAAAGTAATCGTTGCACGAAGTGCGACAGATATTGAGAATGAATTATTGCACGAGATGCAACGGAAAAAAACAAAAGTTATAAATCGAGAAACAAAATCGGTTCGGTTACGCACCGAGCTTGTGTTGGCAAATGAATGCATTGGCCGAGTTGCGTCGGATTTTGATTAATCAAAGTTATGGTTATGATCAAGCACGATCACTACAGAAATCGTGAGTCGAAAGAGATCGTTGGTTCGTAAGGAATACGTTGCGACGGAAGTAACTTGATTTCTGGGTGGTAATTGGCATACCACTGATACAATGAATGGCTCGATTTCGAGTGGTATATGTAATACCACTTGTGCGATGAATTGCATCGACGTTTTGTGAGAATTGCGGAAGGTTTGTCCACAACGGACGGGATAGCATCGAGACTCGATTGAGAATTTGTATAACGGCATGTTGATGCAAGTGTTCTTCGATGTTCGGTTAGAACGGTAAGGCAGGGCTTGTAACATTGAATGATATGTCGATTGAAAATCTATGTGTCGGTCGAATGACGGGAACTAGCGAAACGATTATGCCTTAAGGCAACAATCGGATCGACGGGATAGAAAACTTTAAACGTTGAAATTGAACCGCATGACTTGCGAGCTCGATAAAATATTGGGCGATATAAATTATAATTGAATTGTACGACTTGCAATTTTAATAAGAATGTTGGGCGATGCGAATTGTAATCGTAGAACACGATGTGCGATTTCAGTAAGAAAGTTGGTTGACGCGAGTAATCGTGCCTAAGAAATAGTTGGTTACGTTACGGCGACACTCATTCGAGTATGACTGAAAAACACGCAAAACTTAGAGGGCGAGATCGTATGACTTGAGGGTTCGATGTTGGATAATCGGTAACTCAGTTACGCGATCGAAGTATAGCAGGATGCAGCAAATCGGAGAATGAATCGATGCGTATGGAAAAGTTTATTACGAACTTGGATATATGCGATGCAAGTTAAGTTGACGTTGAAACGGATTCAAAGTTGACCCTTATGTTATCAAAATGGATACGGCGTATTGAGATCGATACGTAAGGAAACGTAAACAATGTGAGAATACAAAATAGAGTGTGCCCCGCGCAATAAAATTTTATAAGTAACGATACGAGAATAAAACGAGCTGGTTGATCATGAACTTGGTGATTAATCAGACGAGACTATAAGTCATCGACGATTTTTCGATGCGTATAGCATCTCGTGTGTCGACCGCGAAATAAGATAGACCCGAATTCGATACGAGTAGATGTTTTATAAATTGTGGATGTTTGCCATGAAATATAAAAGAGCGGAACAATTATCGGAGGACTGAACTTTTACTTCACGTTACAAACTCGCTTGTACAAAGAAAGCCTAGGAACGAAAGCCTAGGTACAACAGTCTAAGTATAATTATTTATTTTAGATTCTGGGGGGTGACGATAGAGGCTCGGGAAAGCGACGACCGCTCTGCCTTACTCCTTGGACGATCGGTATGCAGCCTTGGCTTCAGAAGATTGCTTGGCGTTGAAGAAATGCTCTCTTTGCTCTCTCTCTGCTTTTTCTCTCCAAGTATTCTCGTGCTCTCTGATCTCGAAAAAGGGTCCTCTTGCAAGGGAATGGCACCTTGCTATTTATAAGAAGGAAATGCAATCATTAGGGTTTGCAATGATTACCCCTTAGAGTGGCGGCGGCCTGTTGATTGATCAATTTGGGCCATTAATCTTGAGTGTGATAAATCTGGGCCATTTAGTGTAGATTGTACCAAATTCTATCAGTAATTAATGTTGATTGGAATAAATCTCCGTAATGATGATTTGCTGATGTCTGCGAATCTGAATGAATAAGTTTAATTCATTCTCCTGCCACGTGTCCCAGATTATTGGGATGTGACCCAATCTTTGATTGCAGTAAATCTGAGACATTGATTGGCTTTATGATACGTGTCCTGGGAGTTACTGAGCTGTATAAGGATTGAGCCGCATAAGGGTTGAGCCGCATAAGCCTGGCCACGTGTCAGGGCTGCCTGGGGAGTGGCCTCCGAATCTTCGAACCATATGATAATCTGGACCATATAATGGGTAGTGAGCTGCATAGAGATGATCCTTGTGAGCCGTATAGGGCTGTTTCGATCTGGGCCGCATAGGGCAACTTCGGCCTGAGCCGCATGGGGAGTCTCCGCTCGAGCCGCATATGACTATCCACGTGTCTAGGCTGCATGGCATTTTCTGGATCTCGGGGGGTTGTGCCAGAGATTTTTTTTGATTTTCTAGGATTTTATCATTATGACAGAGTCATAATTGCCGCTTTGTGTCAGGCCTGTCGTTTCGTCAGAGCGGTCAGCCGTCAAAGTAATTAATGCAGTATAGGGCGGAGGGGAGAATTGTTTGCAAGCCACGTGTATTCTCTTCTGAGCTGCATGGAACGTCTTGAGCCGCATAGTCCCTCGTGCCGCATGAATCTTTGAGCCACATGGGCTATCTGAGCCGCATGGGGTTCCCTGGCCGCATGGATCTTTCTTTATTATTTTTCATGCTTCTACAAGACCCCCTTCAAAGTTTTTAATTTGCAAAATTGAAATACTTTGAATAAGAAGCATGGCTGTGTGCAAGCTCTTCTAGCCGCATACGAGGTCCTAGCCGCATAGATGTCTTGGCCGCATGGAAGTTTCAGCCGCATGAACTTTCAAGCCGCATAGTTGTTTCAGCCATATGGCCGGCTTAGCAGCAGAGACTTTCGAGCCGCAGGGGCATCTCAGCCGCATAGCTCTTTGCCACGTCATTATTGCCACGTATGACAATCTTTTGCATTAAAATGCTGTTGATTTGCTGTCAGTTTTAAAGGCCACTTTTTGGTGCGGGATTCCAGGGGTTAGCCTTTATTTTAGGCGGCTTGCCTCGGTAACCGTAGGGTCGGTCTTCGTGTACGCACGGGAATCGAAACGTCTTGCTCTTGTTTATAAATAAGGATGGGTTCAGTCGGTGAGATTTCTTTACTTCCTCTTTCGTTCCAACTATTGCTGTCTCGCTTTTCTTCCCTCATTTCCTTTCTTCGATCGTCGGTCATGGCCCCCAAATCCTCCAAGGTCGCCTCTGCTGCTGCAAAGGGCAAGAAGGCGGCTTCTTCGTCAGCCGTCGTGCCCGAAGTGCACCCTGATGTCCGTCCTGCTCTTAATGGTAAGGGTTGTATTTGGATACTTTGAATCCTAAGAATCTATGACTCTGTTGCATATTTATGCACAAGCCTTCATCCAAGTTCGACTATGATAGAGCCGCATATGCTGTATGGGATGCATGACCCTCTCATATCCGAGCCGCATAGGAGATGCCCTATGTTTGAGCTGCATGAGAAGGATTTGAGTCTCTAGATATAAATCGCATGAAGTCTCCTTTGAACGGAGCCGCATATGCTTCTGACAGATTGATCCGCATAGCATTTAGTGCCGCAAAAGCTCTTCTGCTTAGAACCGCATATGTTCAATTGATCCGCATAAGCTATCGAACCAATGTTATATGAAATTCTCGACTGATTTGGGCCGCATGAGGCTGTGTTGGCCGAACCACATAAGCTCCCTTGGGGCCGTGCCACCTGGAGCCCAATTGAAATTGAGCCGCATAGGGCTTCGTTTGATTCGAGCCGCATAGGCTCATAGGAACTTGAGTTCAGTAACCATCTTTTAATCCTGTTTTTTTTTTGTCCTTTTCCAGTGAACCTCCCAACCAACCCGGCAGGAGAGCTTCTTGTGGGTTCAGCTCAGTTTGCCGTAGGCGTGCGGCTCGACGACTTAATTCGACATATAACAGATCAGCTTCCCACTAATGAACCTAGGGAGAGGGTGTCTGTCATCAACAACCAGCATTTCCACTTTCTTTGTTCTATGATGAATTCGGGGAAACTGGACGGAGTATCTGAAACCAGCTTTTCTCTTTGGGATGCCTTTTCCATAAAGAACTCCCGATTGCTGGATGTTTCTGAGAACTGAGATTTTTCTGTAGACGGGGTGGAGATCCATATCCCCGAGATGGAGCGGCATTATCCCCTCTCGTGGTTTAACATGGTACCGTTGGACAGAACAATGGTGGGCTTCCCTGACTCCCACCCGATCGGGAATGTTTGTAGGCAACATCTACTATAACAGGCGTACGGGTTCAGCATGTGTGGGCAAGGATTCAGTTAGTCGGAGTGTGATGGGGCTGCTCCCTGGTACTTTTGTAAACGTGACTGGTCCCAACTTCACTTTCACTCGAGCTGATACCTTTCTGAATCAGCTTGCTCGTAAGGGGTCTTATCCTGTGGGCAGGTTATCGCTGCTGAATTGGATAAATCCCATTCCTACATGGGCCAATCTTACCTCATGGATCTTGAGGAACTATGGGGAATCCCTTCGGAAAATTGACCTTTACTACGCCGTCCGGGGCACCTGTTACGGGTTGCCTATTAACAAGCCTTTGTTCATGGCCCTTTTGGAGCTGTATAACCGGCGTACGGGGACTTTATTCGCGCCCGGGGGAGAGTTGGGACTTGCTCTCCATGAGATGCATGCTGTTTCTAAGCTGCCGTGGGGAGGCGAGGCCTTTGAAGTATATACCCCGACGAACAAGGAATTCGATGACCTGGATCGACGATTTCCTGGTTTCGTCGCTGTGTACCGAGAACTGTTGTGTCATCATAGCATCTGCCACCAGACTGCTATCAAGAAAGAAATAGCTCTGAAGGGACCGCCCCCCATACCGCGACCTGGGTCGCGTATCTTTTCAAGTTACGTCCTTCCGGTCGGGTTTCGTCTCGAGATCCTCAAACCCCGGAGGAGGTAAAGGACATGATGTTCAAGGTCAAAAAGTCGAGGTCCACTCGTGACAGGTTCGGGAGTCGCACCGACTCCTTCAGTTATTTCCACTACGGTACCCGGGAGATGTCTGACAAAGCACTCTTGGCCGGGTTTTTGATGATATGGCTACGGAATTGCGTAGTCTCGGGAGGGGCGGGTTCTACTGAAAGGATCAGCCGTCACTTCATTCTCCCGGCGGTGAAGTTGGTCTTCAAAATCAGATTGGCCCTTCTTTCGGCCATGGTGTGTAGTATACACCACGGCCTCCGCGCGTTTTCGTCTAAGGTTATTGCTCGTGAGACGACGCTGGGTTTTTAGCGGATAGAACTTCCATACCATTACCTCATGGGGTGGTTGTTAATGCACTATCGGTCGTTGATGAGGCCAGGTACTGAAGAAGATGTTACTGCTGATGACGCCTTCCTTTTTCGATATCGTCATCAGCCTTGGGAGCACGATACCATGCCGGCCTGCCGGAGGGCGTTGGCGAGAGTTGATGGGCCTGAGTTCTTTGTCTCTCTTCCTCAATTTACCCTTAGAGAAGTGAGGGGAGTACACGTTGACGGTGTTGATCCTCCCTAACTTTTATCTGAGAAGATGCTTCTTTGGCTGTGCAACATCCGCCCTGCGCACCTGGTATATCGTTACCGAAATAAAGTATACCTGGAGCCTTATCTGCCCAGTAGATTTTTCCGTCAATTCGGGTATAGTCAATTGTTCCTTGATTGTCCTACGCTTGCCTGAGCTTTGAGGGCAGTGTACTCGACGACATCCGGGCTTGGCATTATTACAATGCGGTCCATACCCGGGCTAGCTTCTCGGTCCCCGATGCTAAGGCGGCATGGGATATTTTGTACAGGGCGGCCCTTTATCATGTTGCAGCGAGCAAGCCTCCTGTCGACTTTGATATAAATACTAGCTTCATTACTGGCACTGGTTTGGCTGAGAAGCCAGAGGGATCCAAGAAAAGAAAGAGAGGGGCGAACAGGGTTCCTGCGCCGGACTCAGAGTCCACTACAGTGGACGAGGAGGATGATGAGCAAGACGCCGATGACTCGTCGCATTCTTTGGACGAGGAAGTTGGGAATCAGTCCCCTATTATTCCAGATGAAAGGGTGGCGGGTCAGCCGCCTACTCGGTCTGACGAGGTGGTAGAGGATCAACCATCTGCTGTGCTTGGCCCTTCGCGTAAGCGAAGCAGGCGCGTGATTACCGCTGATGGCCGAACCTACTCCACAAAGTACGCTGCGGTAAGACGTCGCGAGCTGTTTATTGATGATGTTGAAGTTGTTTCTGAGGTGATTTGAGTTTCAACTACCTCATTTTTTCTTCTTCTATGTTATGGCCTAATCGTTTCTTCCTTTTTCTCTTTATAGGCGTCAGATGAGTTCGCTTCTCAAGACCCGATTGTCGAGGTTGATCCGGTCCTGTCCCATTTGGTCAGTGAAGTGTATACTGCTATCATTGCTGCTGGGGTTCTTCCGGAGGCGGTCGAGGAGTCTCACCTTGCTGGGTCCTCAACTCAGGGGGATGGGGGTTTTACTGTGCCCGTCCCTGAGACATCTGAACTCCAACAGGATGACATTGTCCTGGCTGGCTCTCTTTCAGGGATGGCTGTGACAGAGAAAGCAGTTGAATTCGGATCGGAAGCTGCGGGTGGGGAAACTACGCCAGTTGTGAACGAGCCGCAGCCTCCATGCTCTTCCCCTGGTAATACAAGTCAAACCTTAACTTGTGAAGAAGCCTATTTACTCCGTCATCCTATCCTTCGGATTACGTCGATTAATGGTTGCTTTGGACGTTCAGGTCCCAACCCTTTATTAACGGTGACGGACATTGCTGGGGTGAACCCTACCGGAGGGGATCTGACGGAAGTGCGCGTGCCTCCTCCTTGCATTGAGGGGCCTCCATCTGGGTCGAGTTTGGGAGCCCACGTAGCAGTACAGCTGGGGCAAGGGATGATGCTTCATGCGCCCTCTTCTGCGAATATAGTTTCGGGGGTTAACCTTTCCGCCCTGCCGAGCATCCAGGCTCTTCGGGCGGCGGAAGAGGAGCTAGCCGCTATTCAAGCATCTTTTCGCACAGAATTTGCTTCCTTGGTGGCAGGGGCAGCAACTTCTGAGACTACTCCTTCGGTACTGCCTGCCACACTCCCTTTGACGCCGTCCTCTACAGAGGTTTTGGATAAAGTGTCCCGGGATGTGGTCGACAGTTTCCACCGCCACCGGAAGAGGGGGATCGAGGCAGCTGTGGAAAGGGGGACTCCCTTTACTCTGGCCCGTCAATGCGCCGGTGGCCAGATCAATATCCTTAGGACACTCCCTGGTGGAGGGGAACTGGCTGCGCTTCTAGAGCCTAAATTGTTAGAGGCTGATCGTCTCGTGGCCCAGTTTCGCAGGCTGCAGCAAGCTGATTTACCTGCGGCGATAAACTAAGAGCGCAATTTCCTTGTTACCGCGGTGGAAAAGGTGATGATTGACCGGGAGTCCCTCAAGCCGGCTATATTGAAGGACTGCCGGGATCTGACTCGGTTGTACGATCAATGGAGCTATCGAACTGAAGACTGCACGACTCGGGAAGCGGATGCCTCCCGCGGGGTAACCGACACCCGGGAACAGATCCTAGAGCTCCAAAGAAAGCTGGCCTTTCTGGAGTCCGAACTCGAAGCTGCTCGTACTGAGAAAGAGATTGCCATTCAGGAGGCTGACAAGTTTAGTAGGGCTTCTGCCAATCTAGAACTTGCACTGAAGAAGATAGAGAACGACTGGCAGGCGTATATGTATTTGAATGACGCAGAGCAATTGTCCCAAGAGGCCGAGCGCCAAGCTAAAGAGAGGCTTGAGCGGGGGCTGCATTGGTGAGAAACCGCCTCTTAGAGTTGTGTAATGCCGAACTATAGTCGGCCTTTTCTTCTTTTGTTTCCTTTCTTTTCTTTTTTCTTTTTGAGAGGGACGTGGTCCCGAAACATGTAATACTTTTTTTTTCTTCAAATAAAGAGTACTTTCCATTCTACCCTTCATTCGTATTGCTTGTTATGCCTATGATATGATGGTGGTGTTTGCCCCGTGCGGGGGACTTGTTGTGGACTCGTCATCCATGGCATACCTTGGTTTTAGGTACGGATAACAAGTTTGGTTAGGATATCTGGAACAGCCATGGCAAAGTGGTCAT
>JANAVB010005310.1:0-45345 GCA_029216955.1 Iris pallida | reverse complement strand
TTCTAAGGCTTTCTTTCTACAAATATCTTAAGGAAAATATCCTACTACAATAATATCTAGATATTCCTAACCTTGTCATGATGGAAGCTTCTAATCTAATATCTAGGCTCATGACTAATATCTAGGTTAGGGAAACTTCTAGGTTAAGGCTTAACAAATAGATAAGCACATAATTAATTAATCAAAATTCATTTTCATTAAAAGTCAAAAATGACCAAAATACCCTTAGGCTAAAAGTGGTAATTTGTAATTCTAATCACATGACTAGGCTTCCATGGTCATGGTTAGTCTCTAGGCTTAGCAATTCTAGGGTTGCACTAGTTAACCATCAAAATCACAATTCAACATTTTAAATAGTATTAATTTAATTAAAATTCTCCAAAAATCATTAACATGATTAAATCCTAATATTGAATAATCAAAATTATAAAGGTTCAAAATTATTCTTATTTTAGAAAAGTGAGTGTTACAAGTCTACCCCCCCAGAAGAATTTTGTCCTCAAAATTAAAATGGTCGTACTCCTTCTATGTCAAACCCCCAATCAATCAAAGTCTGTAAATCATACAATCCGATAATCATATGCATCTGTCCAAAATCATGATACTCAGAATCTTCGTCAAACTAGTAAGCAAGGCTACGATATATCATAGAGACCCCAACTAAGGTACATAACTCTAGAATCATGGTATTTAAATTTTTTGTATTGCCGCATGCTTGGCTGTGAAAACCTTAAATTCCTACACCCGAGAAATGTCCAAAATCAGACTATATGTCCTCACCATGTCAGCTAATATGACTGTAGAAGATTCTAGATCTCATAACTGAGGCGACCTAGCCCATACGACTTATCTCGATCGAAATCAAATCATCATTAAATACTAAGTATCCAATTTATCAATAAGTAGAAGAAGGTAGACAGTAACTGTCGGAATCGAATTCGGAATCAAATTTCAAGACAGTTTATAATGAGGCAAAGGTAGAAATGGAATCGAAAAGAACAGAATCTGCAAGCATCCCTCCTACTGCCTGTGCATCCTCGACTGTCATGACGAAAGCTCGCCCCTGCTGGCCTCCTCCTCTGGCCTGCTGCTGATGCTGGACAACCCTCTGCTGCTGAGGCTGCAACGGTGGTCCCCTCTGCTGTCCTGTCGGAGCCCTAGCTCCTGCTGCTGCCTGAGCTAATGGTGTCGGGTACTTGGGACACTCCCTACACTGATGTTCCGCTGAACCACAAAGTAAACACTTACCCAGCCTCTTTCTGCAGTCGTTTCACAATGACCTGTCTTCTTACAGAAGTTGCACATAGCGTCCTGTTGCTGTCTGGGTGCCTGTTGGAAATAGGTACATCCCTGATCCTGAAGCTGCTACTGCTAAATCTGTGCATGAGGCCTCTTGGCCAGACCTTCACTGCTACTAGCTCCGTGAAAGTCCCAACCTCTCTTCAGTTCCAGCCCTAGGTCGTCCTCTGCTACCATGGCTCCTGCTATGATCTTCGCGAAAGTAGCATCCCGATCACTCTTGGTCAAGGACCGAACCTCCCTGATCAAACCTCTGCGGAACTTCCTCGCCTTCGTCGTCTTGCTCAGATCCTCAATAAATCTGCTCAGCCGGCAGAACTCTCCTGCATACTCCTCGACTATCTGGTTCCCCTGAACCAGACTCTCGAACTGCTGCTTTATGCCTCCCAGTGCTATATCTGGGAAGAACTGCTCCTTGAACAGCTTCTTGAAGGCTGTCCAAGTCTGTCACTCGGTTCCCACTCTGGGGTCTGTCTGGTACCATGTCCGGGAAAGATCCTGCATCTGACTGCCAGCTGCCTCTACCTGAATCCCTATTAGTATCAATGCGAGACGAAAAATCTCCTCAATGTGCTCAATCCAGTCGTCGGCATATATGATGCCCTCAGTACCTCGGAAATCTCTCGGACGCATCTTCTAAAAATCCTAGATGCCTGGCGTACTCGGTTGATACTGCTTGATCTGGCCTCCCTGTGGCTGTGCAGTCACCCGCTCCACGGTCGTCCTGACCAGCTGGTAGGCATCGTCTATGCCCTGACAGAAGTCAGCAGTCTGGCGCTGCTGCTACTGCTAATGTGACTCCAAGATCCGCTCCACTAAGGAAAAAAGGTGTACAACGTCAACCAATCCCGCAGGTGGCTGCTGCAGCGGCTGAACCATCTCAGGAATAACTAGGGTCGGCCTCCAAACAAGTGAAAGAATAAGGGAAGCTATGGTCGCAGGAATCTGATTAGCCGAACGAGAGGTGGCAGACCTCTCGGCAGTATCCTCCTGGCCGGGGCAATGAGATCGTGTCTCCATAACCATCCTAAAGACAGACCAAACAAGAAAATTAATACTGAGAAGGAAGCGATATAATCAAAGGAGGACAGTTTATTTCAAAAGGAAGCAATTTTTAACAAGAAATTTAGAAGGCAAGAATTTAGATAAGAGTTTTTCCTAGATGTGATTGAGTACCTCAAAACTTATATCCTATATCCTATCACAGGCTATAGTGATACTCTAGTTCGAGTAGCACTACAAAATCGCACTAGTTGCGACTCTCGAGACCTGCATGGGCTACCACTAAAAACGTGTCACGACTCGCACCCTGTGTAGAGGCATGAGAAGTGGGTACGCCCAGCCTACGCCGTAGTATCGGCAGTAGAACGCTGTTCTAGGTCACTATCACAAACTAAATACAATATGATATACTCTCCGAACGGAGGACAAATCACATAAGGTACAACTCAATCACAAATCTAGAGATGGAAATAATACGATATGATAGATATGAAATCTCAAAAGAGAACATACAAACAGAAGAAAAGTCTAAGTGTCTAAACGACACAACACCACAATAATCCAGAAATAATACAACTCTAAAGTCAATACAAATAACATAATAAAAATTAGATAAAGCCTAGCTAATCTAGTCTAAGCAGTTGGGATGACGTCCTCAGCTAGAGTTGGATCCTCCTGTGGGTCCAACTCACAGGTGTCGTCTAGATGGGCTCCATAATAGGTTAGACAGAAGTCCTCAGTATCATCTGTAATATTTTTAACAGGTCCAGTCAGGACAGGAGCGAGCATAATACATCTCACGTAGTTCATATCATGGTAGGAAATATAAAGCATGTAAAAGAGTAAGATACATGAACTGTAAGAAGATGTACATAAAAACGAGAGATATTTGTAAACTGGAAATATATACATGATAAGCATAAACTGTAAGTGACTAGTGATTTAGAGCACAATATGGTTATGTAAACAGGTTAGGTTATACAATAAATGTGACTCCATTATGCACGATGGCACAATGGACATATACAATATTTTATACAATAGGAAATTTGATCGCATAACCATTTTCTACTCACCCTCCCCAATCAATACACAAGGATCCAATCAAGTTACGTTACCTGTACAATAGTTTATCCATGGGCTCATTTGATCATGAGAGTACAAGATTATACATAATAGGGGTGTACAATAAATACAAGAATTTCGTGGAAAGCATATGATAATATGTATTTGATGTACCCGAGGGGAATAACATCGCATGAGAAGATCCATATAGTACCAATCTGTGATGACAATCATGACAGTATCAAGTAAAGTGATCTAGAGCAAGAATATAAATCCTGACAAGTATGAAACGATCAAAGAATGTACTCGTCTGAGATCCTAAGTGACTATGAAAATGGATGTCTGAACTGAGGTGTTTGAGTCCTAAATAGAGCACACAGGTTATGATGTATCCACAATGGTAAAAATAAAGTTTACAATACATTCTATATGATTCTAGGTCGATCTAGGCCAAAGTCAACTCTAAGTCCAATCTGGTCAACCTTTGGTCAACTAGGAGTCAAAGTCAATCATGGTCAACTCTGGGTCATACCAAGTCAACATCTAGGATTTGGTCAATTAGGTCAATCTTAGTCAACTAAGTCTAGGGCTAGTCAACTAAAGTCCACAAGTTCAATAGCCTATTGGTCAACTATAGGATCAACTATAATCTAGGCCTATATCCAATATCACAATATACAACCTTATTACCAAATCCTATATATAGCTTAGGCTAAAACAAAATATACTTTACATAGATATCATGTATCACATATATGTATACTTGCATGCATACATACATACTTATATTATATACATGCATATATTACATACATGTATACATTCATACATTACATACATGGATACATTACATACTTGCATATGTTCATAAGTCACATCATTCATGCATTACATTCATCTTTCAGTTTTGCATATCATTACCTACTATCATACATGCATACTTTATATATATTACATATCCATTCATATATTACATTACACTATACCTTACATTATATACATGCTTACATACAATAGAAATGGGAAGAAAAGAAAGGGAGAGGGGACTGAAATGTGTGAGGTTCAAACTCAGTTCCAGCATTCATATTACCATCCATTCAGTTCATGCATACAATTTGATTCATTTCTATATAGTGGATTCAGTTCAGATTTTGTATAACCTAATTTTAGACATTGAATTCATTACATACATATCTATGAATATCATCATTCAAAAGAGGGAAAAATGGAAAGATGAAAATTGAGACTGAACAGTAACATTTACATACATTATCATAAAGAGGGAAGGAATGAATGGAGAATATGAAAGTCCGTTCTCAGTACATAGTTCAACATGTTAAGCAATTTTCAGTTTGCATATATTCATATATGGATACAATACATTATCATTCTCAGATTATTTACATCACATTAGTAATCAACCTAAATACACACACACACACACACACAATATATATATATATATAAAGTATATATATATATATATATATATATATATATATATATATATATATATATATATATATATATATATATATATACATATATTCATGCATACATACAACATACATATATTATATATATATATATATATACATATATTCATACATACAACATACATTCAAATCTGGAAACCAAATAGGTTTAGAGAATCAAAACCCCAACTTGAATTAATCATGAAAACTCAGGAACTCAGTTTAAATGTCACTGTTTTGAACCCACAGTGAAAAAATTCCCTGATACTTGCAAATTTAAATTCAAAGTGCAAATTGAAAACCCAATGTTCAAAATGAATTTGAACCCAATTCACATTCAAGCTCGAAATCAGTTCATTACATAAAATCAAGCCTCATTCAAAAACCCATTTCTCAGTTTATGTGTATTCGAACTCAGTATCATTTGAGTATCAGGAAAAATGACAACTCAACCCAAATTCGAATACCAAATACTCAATGAAAACCCAAAATCGAATATGGACAGTAGTGTACAGTGGTGTCAGGTATGTGTGTGTACATGTGGAGGGTGTCCACGTGTCCGTACAGTGAACATGAAGTGTCCAAAATGATAAAAACTAATGTATCAGGAAACACAGTGTAGCCTAGGCCTCGTGCAGCCGTATCGAGCTCGATTGGGCTCGACACAGGGCTCGAGACACAACGTGCTCGTGCAAACACATAGAGGGGGTATAGGGCTAGAGGGTCGACACCCTAATTCGTGTTCTCGTCGTGTCAGGACAGGACACGAAGTGAGTATCAGAGGATAAAACCCGACTATGCACACGTAGTTCAAAGCCAGTGCACGATGGATTCCGTATCCGATATGACACGAGAGTCCATGAAACTCGAGGGGGGCTTGTCAGTGGTTGCCCCTACCTCTGTGCCAAGTGGCACATGTCCACGTGTCGTGTCGTGTCCGCAAAAAGGTTCGAATAGCAGGGCAACCGTTCGGGGGCTCGTGCTGCGTGTCCGTGGCCATTTTGGACACGGACACGACACAAAATTGTGCTCAGACATACAAAAACACAAATCATACATATAAGGCTACATAATTATGAAATTTGTTTAGAAAAAGGAGAACAAAAGGTTCACTTAGGCATTTCATCGAATACTTCAATATACACACCAATACGTGTCCGATACGCGTATTAAATGGACACGAATTCCTACCAAAATCACTCTACAGCTAGGGGGTACCTAGATGGATGCAACTATGGAATGAAATCAGGAATTCATTAGGGTTTGTAGTATTTTTCCTATTGATAGTTCAAACTCAATGGAAAGGCTCCTAAGTGAGTTGTTCCCTCCACAAGCTATGGCCAAATGCTCTTCAAATCCCTGCTAGCAAGCCTCCACTGGCCTCTTTTAATAAAATGAATCTCAATGCAAGAGAGTAGCCTCAATTTGGGATCAATTTGGATTAAAAGGAAGAAATTGGGGAGGTACTAATTAGGGTTTCTTTGTAGGTGTTAAAAGAAGCAAGAACAAACATATGAAGACACTACCAAAATTCATCGGTTTAGCGATGGCCTTATCCGTCGCCCGACCGTCGGTAAATGGTCATACCGATGGATGGCCGATGGATTTTGGGCAAAAATATTCGTCGGGAAAAGACTCGTCGCTAAAGACAATCCGTCGCCAAGTTGTCGCCCAGCGGATTTTGCGACAAATTTTCGTCAACCATACTCGTACATCTTGCGACGAATTACCGACGGATTTCCGTTAAACGCGTATCAGAAAGTTAATGACACATCGCCTTAGCGACGACCGTATCCGTCACTAAAATGGTCGATAATTGTGTATCAGAGAGTATCTGATACGCAATATCCGTCGCGAATCCATCGCTAAATGGTCGGTAAACGCGTATCAGATAGTGTCTGATACGCAATATCCGTTGCTAACTTGTCGCTGGTAGTCGCTACTTGTCGACGGGCTTCCGACAGAATAGTGGCGGTACATCCGTCGACCCGGTTCTGTGAATATTTCATATTACCAGAATCGTGGCGACGGATATTCTGTCGCTATTCCGTCGAGATATGTCGCTACTCTGTTTCCGACCACGCGCAGATTTGGTGACGGATTATCCGTCGCCAAACTTTTACCGACTACTGACGACAGTTTACCGATGGAATATCCGTCGATCCCATTCTGTGTTTTTTCTTCATATTTCCTGAACCTTGCCGACGGACTAACCGTCGGTGAGTTGTCGCCATCCTTCGCTAGCTTGGAATAGTCCCATTTAGCGATGGATATTCCGTCGATGAGTAATCGCCATCCGTCGCTAACTTGGAATAGTCCCAGTTAGCGACGGATATTCCGTCGGTTGGTAGTCACGGGTCCGTCGCAAACTGGAAATGTTTTGAGAAAAAAATTGCATAAAACAGAGCATTCCATGTTCACACAACATCCACCAACATAAATAACACAAATTATCCACACAAATATTTCAAATTATCCAATATTTCAAATTATTCCCACAAATATTTCAAATTATCCAATATTTCAAATATTCAATATTTCAGTCAACATTATCCAATATTTTAAATTATTCAAACAAATATTCAATATTTAAATAGTTTTCAAAATCTTCGAATACAAACATCAACGAGGAGGAGGAGTTGGATCATCTGATGGTGCTGGTACTCCCTTCTGTGCCTGACGCATGTACACTTCCACCAGGTGTGGCGGCAATCCCTCTAAGACATGGTTTGGAAGTTGTCGTAGCTGCTTTGGCATCATCAGGTCGAAAAGAGCCGTCACAGCAGGAGTCGGTACGATAGAGGCAGTAGGGTCAAAAGAGAGACGCCCGGCAAAAGAAGGACCGGCAGCACCAGTAGACGGACATGAAGTAGTAGAAGGACGCAAAAAGTACATGGACAACTGCGCCCGCAAGTCCGACACCACCTCGTTCAGATGCGCAAGCTGGGACCTCACATCAACGTCTGTCGGGGCCGCGGGAGGAGGCGGGGGAGGTGGAAATCTCAGAATCGCTGCGTACAACGGCGCCAGGGAGCCGACTCCGTACAGGCGCCCATTCTTAAAGCCGTCGACGGTATCTACGAACATGTCGTCATAGCAAGCGGTCGTAGAATAGGGCGTCCCGACGGGCGTCGTTTTGCCGACATCTTCGGGAGCAGATGGCTGAACCCGACTAAGGGCCTCACGATACGCAGCCTATCAAATAAATGTGTTTATACTATAAGTTTACCTAAGTTATAATCTAAATCCTATGTTTCCCTAAGTTATAGTCTGAATCCTAAGTTTACCTAAGTTATAGTCTGAATCCTAAGTTTACCTAAGTTATAGTTTGAATACTTATAATTCTAACATAAGTCTCATAAACGTAAGTACTTACATCCGTCTCCTTGGCCCTCTCGTCGACGAAGCTCCCGTCCTTCTGCCTCTTCTGGGTATGCTGGAATACATCGTACATGGTGACCGAGTCAGCATCCTTTCCCTCCTTCATTGCCCGTTGGGTCTGCATACGAAATATTCGTAGAATTTAATTAATTAAGTATATTAATAGTACCGAATTAGATAGTGGAATGAATTTGCGGTATCTCACCAATTCTGCAAGCGTCGCTGCGTGGGGTTTTGATCCCCCCGTACGTAGCCCCGCGGCCCGTCGGTTCGTTTTCGCTTTTTTTCGATTTCTCCTTGAAGGCAGGAGCATCCATCTTCTCCAAGAGCTGCTCATAGTAGTCCTGTCGGATCCACTCATTCTTCGAATGTGCCGTTCGAAGGTCATAAACCGCATCCCGGATCTTCTTCCCGGCGACGCTTCTATAGGTCCTGCGGATCGCCTCCTCGCGATAGGGGAGCCACCAGAAGGTCTTCTGACATACAAATTTAATTATCACGATATTAAAAAAAATAGTTGATTAAAGAGTAATTAATAATTTATCACTATATATATATAATTTATCACTATATATATATATATTTTTTTTTATCACTATATATATATATATATATATATATATATATATATAAATATATATATATATATATACCCTCATCTCGTCGAGCCAGCGGTACTGCAAGTCTAGGGGCACCTCAGAAAAATTGAGGTAGGGGCCATGGTAGTTAGCCCAGATAATCTGCCCTAGAAGCCTGGTAGCATCCTACAGAAAAAACCTACAAAGAAGCAACAACTACACCAAAACACTTGTATTATAACAGTCTATACCTGTTACAAAAATTAATTCTAACAGGTAAATTCCGTGAGTATATAGGCATGGGTAATATTACTAACTGCCCTCCTAACGGCCTCTGTCCGTTAGTATTTTAGTTATTCTAACAGCCATAACCGTTAGTGATTATTTTTCTAACATGCATATAAATATATGTAGAATTGAATACTAACGAGCTTTGACCGTTAGTATATTTAAAATATATGGAAAAAAAATTTAATTTTAGAATTAAATAGTAACACGAATGGGTCGTTAGTATTTGCTAAAAATATGGAGAATTTTTTTTATAATTTTTTTCCTTTTGGTTTGAACCTTTTATTTTTTTCTCACATATATAGGTTTACAAATTTCTCAATTATCCAAAAATGCAATATTGTATCTAAACTCAACTATATATATATATTTTTTTTTGTTAACTATATATATATATATATATATATATATATATATATATATATATATATATATATATATATATATATAAAATATATATATATATATATATATATATATATATATATATAAAATATATATATATATACATATATATATATATATCCAAAAAAAATATATATAAAAAAAAAATATATATATATATATATATATCCAAAATATATATATATATATATATATATATATATATATATATATATATATATATATATATATATATATATATATATATATATATATATATATATATATATATATATATATATATATATATATCCAAAATATATATATATATATAATCATTAATCATTACATAGAGTAACAGAATGAGATTATAAAAAACAAAAAACAAAATATATATATATATATATAATCATTAATCATTACATAGAGTAACAGAATGAGATTATAAAGCTTGGCAATATTTGAAACAAAGGAACTTGCTTACAATGGTAACAAAAAAACAAAGAAGTTGAACTTTGGTAAAAGTTGCAATATAAATTACTAAAACAAACTCTATATTGTTATGATACATTTCACAACGAACGAGAACAATTAAGACTAAATGATATTACAGAGTGCTAACTAAAGATAGCTCAAATGGAATAATTCCAGTAGTGATACTTCTATAATTTATGTAAACTCCAAAAAGTGATACAAGAAGTCATGAATGATGTCGTTCATATTGTTGTCGTTTCAACTCCATTCAAAATCAAGTTGTCAACAAAAGGTTCATCGATCGAAGCAATAGGAATTCCACCCAAAGAGGGGGAGGATGGACACCTGGAAGCTGTAGAAAACTTTAGGAGCAGGAAAAAATACAAAGATTTATTGCACTGTCTATATAGTAAATGGAGCATTAGAAAAAGAAGAGCAACAAAAAAATACAAAGATATATAAAAAAGAAGCAACCTATAGATCAGATGCATATATTTCTCTTGTGTTCAACATCCTACAGTAGGATAAACAATAATTAGTCATCTGCTTGCAAAAGTGAAATGAACATTAGAGAAGAAGAAAGTGAATACCAGAAATTCGGTATGATTGGCTTTTCCAGTATTGTTTGAAAAATTAGCAATCTTGGCACATGAAATATATGTGCTTTGGTGTATGATCCGTTTGATATTTATATGCTAATGACATTGAATGTCCAATAAAATCCTAGAATTTGACAATAACTGCCATCCCAATGCACAATCTCAGAGAAACCCTGAAAAGAAAAATAAGAAAAGGAAAACATGATGCATGAGCATATGATATAAATATGATTAAACGGTTGCTCAAGCCTGCATATAAATCCATTCCATATCAATATGGCACTGTTCAAGTTGAATGTAATCAAAGTTTCAACAAGTCATTTGTCACTCTACCACCAAAAATCCAAACATTGTATATCCAAACCCCTCCCCCAACCAAAACCACAAAAATCAAAGCACTGCCTACATCAACTTTTCGCAAAATTGGACCAAAAATCCATGAAAGATTGGATCTTTGTAAGAATCAAAGGATACCCAGATCACCTTAAGTTCCATTTCCAACGGAGATTCAGAAAAAAAAAATGCCAATACTGTAACACCTTGTAACATCCTTCTATCCATATTTGGAGACGGAACTGAAGCTCACTCTAACCCAGTCGCCCACCTACAGAGGTATATCAGGGATTAACAAATAAAGTGGCATCTTTTTCAAACATCTAGTGGACAAAAAATTCTTTGTAGTATTTACAGTTAAACTACGATATTGTCCCAAAACTCTTTGTAATATTTACAGTTAAACTACAAAAAACTCTTTATAGCCACAGATGGCTGTAATTGCATCCATAAACAATTAATTGTGCCAATAACACAAAATTAGAAGGAAGACTACTACCTGGAGTAATTTCATCAAAAACCTATGAATAAAAGGATACGACGATATTATCTCATGTCCTTTTGAAGCTTTTGTATATGTTAATTTTGCTTTTTCATCATCTCTGATAATTATGTAATTAATAGCTTCAAACGAAGAGAGTAATTATAAAGAAGAGCTAAAAGCATAGTGGAAAACCATCTTCAAGGTCTAAGAGTAGTGAGAGCTTGCCTGAAGAGTTTGGAAGAGCCAACGAGGAAATTATTGCATCACTAGTAACTGATCAGTGAGATCTCACACAAATACTCTGTTAAGAAAGATACAAATTCTAATCACATCATTGAAATCAATAATTCAACCATTCCTTCATTTCCTATAATAAAGAAGTAGAATCACAGTATCAGAACACTAATGCCATTTATTTATGTATGTATGCATAGACAAATAGCATTGTTAGAAACCATAATATACCAATATATACACAAATATGTCATCATAACAAACCAGATGTCAAATCAGCAAGTAATATTATGTAGTACAAACATATGCAAATTTTGACTTCCTGCTTAGGTGCCTAAAAGGGAACCTAGGTCTGAGGAGAGATATTTTAGTAGATGGTTGATAAACCCAGGTGCACTTTATCTCCACTCTCACACACATGCGATATTAGAATTTTTTGCCAGTTTTATCCATGCATATTGGTCATCTAAGCAGCACACTCAGACTTTATTACTACTATCATCCAAAGGAAATGATTTGATAAAGGGAATGCTCTGATACTCTTCCCTTCCTACAGATCCATCTGAGAATAAATATTTCGAGACATCATTTTCAAGTGTGGTCTCGAGCATGCCATTTCTGTTGGGAATCACTTGCGCTTCATACTATCTCGCATTTCATATAATTCTTGCATTGCGACGCATAGCAGAAGGCTAAGGGAAACCTAAGCTGCTCGAAAAGCACCCTAAATTTTGCCACACTGTAAGAAAAGCAAAAGTGTTTTTCTGTGTATAGTAGACTTGCAGTAAATATTGTCTTGACATCAAAGTATAGTTCAATATAAATTCTCGTGTTACAGGAATCTAAAGGGAAGCTGTATGTTTAGAGTATGCCTTTTTATTTCCCTCTATATGCAGGGTTTCTATTTTTTTACTATCCCAATTTTTCTCTAGGTTTTAGAACATTTGTACAAATGAAGTAACTTATGATATTGGTTTCTGTTGCCTGCACACATTTTATTCAATCTCTTAATTGGTATTCATGTACATTTTTTTAATTTACTCTCAAATGGATCAGCTTGTATCCTTCATTGATTACAGATGCATATTACTCCAATCATATTTCAGTCAGTAAATCAATATACAACTTAACAAATAAAATAAAATTACAATCGATAAATCAACTAACCGCAGAAGAATAGGTATAAACTTACAAAACCAACTTACCATATTGTTGACAATGATAACAGCTCAACGAGGTAACCTTATTGGTTATAAATGAAATACTCTTCTAAACTGCAATAGAAAACCAAATTAATTAGGAAATTTAAAAGAAATAGGAAGAAATTATGAAGTAAATAAATGTAAGTATTAATAAAACCAAAATGTTTGCGGTTTCATTCATCTGATATTAAATTGATCCTGAAAAGCAGTGTTTGAACTATAAGTTTGTGAGATGGGATGAAATATTAGCAATAAGTACACTGTCTAGAAAGGTCTTTTCAGTTGATCTTCTAGGTCCATAATCATAATCCTCACTTACGACTAACTAGAAATGTCTTTTCGGTTGATCTTCTAGGTCCATTGTTATTAGACTCTCGTAGGATTCATGTTTTATGTGACTGAAAGCATAGTCTGTTTGATACAAAATAACCTTTGTTAATTTTCTTAATAAACTTTTAGTCCCCTATCATAGATTTCTTGATACATGCATCTACTTTGTCCACCATTTTATAAGACTTTATTTGAATAAAATATTAATGCTTAAATTTGCATTTTTCTGATACTCTAATTTCATAACTTCTTCCTATTTGCTTGTTGGGCACTGTTATTATCAATATTTTTTATAGAATGATTCATTCTTACAAACAAAATGAAAGCATGAAATTCAGAGCTCAGGAAGGTCAGAGTTCATATATTTCTAGGAAAAAACAAACTGAAAGTAAGATTGAAATAAAATATGTTGGTGAAAAAGTAATAAAGTATACTCTTCACAAAGCAAAGAATGGGCAACCGACGACTCTTTGCAAGTGGACGCTGGAGTCGAGCCTCTGGGGTTGTTGCCGTGTCAGAGGAACTTTGTTACGGAGCCTTTGACAACAAAACCTCCTAAACATGTAAAGCTAATATAACGACTCACGCAGAGATATACATAAAGACAGCACTAGGGGCTAGACATAGACAACTGGCAACCAAAAGAAAGATTATAGGTATGCTGAAACTAGAAACTAAATTGCAATATCTCCTGCATGATATTTAAACTGTGTGAAATATTGGCCAAGTCATGTCTGATTTTGTCAATGTAGGATCAATGTGGAAGATGCCATCTCTTTATGGGTTATGAATTATCGCATCAACAACTACTGAAAGGATTGTTAATACTTCTGATATTCGAATGGCTACAAGAATGATTTCATCGTAATTTTGTTTGGTTCATATGTAATTTTACTGGAGTAAAATATAAATAATGCAGGATAGGACCAAGTGTCGGCCATCAACTGGCTAGCAGCTGCTACTTATTTTTCTTTTGGATTATCGTCATGTCCAAGTCATAGATTTGTAGAGCAATTAAATGCATATTGTTGTGGCTATGATCTAAATGGCAGAAAATACACTACAGGTATGTATTTAATTTAATTTTATTTATTTATAAACTTTATTTAATATATATAAACACATGCATGGTGCTACTATTTTCTTTTCATAAAAAAGAAATTAACTAATATCAAGTTAATTATTTGTATATCGATACGTAAGAAGGAAGGAAATGGTTGGAGAGAGCAGCATTCCCATCCATGTTACGAATGTCTAGGCACTTGCTGCCAGCAGCTGCTCTACGAAGAATCGATATATATCCCTCATAGATACATCAGGAATGAAGCTGAGGCTGATCTGGTCTGTAGTATCAAGGACAATATCGATCTTCCAGTTATTGATTTGAGCTGGTTACTGGACCCCCAGCTGTGCCAAGAAGAGTCTGTCAAGCTTAACCATGCTTGTGAGAACTGGGGATTCTTCTAGGTCAATTAATTTCTTAGCCACCTTCATTACTTTATTAATTTATAACTACAACATTCAGAAAATTTAGATTATGTGTTTTTTGGCGGTTGTAGTTAATAAATCATGGAGTTTTGAAAGAACTGATGGAAAAGGTGAAGGTAATTGTTTCTGAATTTTTTGAACTCCCATTGGAGAAAAAGCAAGCATACGCGATAGGAGTAGAGGCTCCCAAAGGCTACGGGCAACACTTTGTCGTTTCGGAGGAGCAGAAGCTAGACTGGGCAGACTTGATGTAAATTGTCACCCAGTTATTCATAGTTAGCATCAAATCTACCCCAAAGGTTTGAACCAGGTTCCTATGCAATGCTACAAATCATTTTAGTTATCCTTGTATGTTAAGAAAAAAGAACATTAACACCCTCTTTTGGGTTTTTTTTCCAAATGCTCAGGTAGAAGTTGATCAATGTGAAGAGTTCAAAGAATGGAATCACAATATTATAAAAATCAAAATTTTATAAGAAAAGGGTTTGAGTTATGGGTCTTTGGAGGATTGGGTTCTCCAACCATTCGAACATCAAATGTGTGAAAAAAAATAGTACTGTGCTCACAGCAAACATTCCTACGGTGTATATTCGTTCATTTCGTAGCGGTGAAACTCTACATGATCAGCTGCATATCAAGACACATGTAGAGCTCCAACATGCCACACAAACTTTATCATCATCAATCGACTTATCAAAAGTATTATTTGTAAATGAGGGCACAATATCAAAATTTAATAAGGAAATTTTAATTTTGAATCAAAAAACCTAGGGTTTTTTCTCACCTCAAATAGGGGTTGTCGCTACCGACCCCGCTGGAAACCCTCCGGTGCAGACAACGTCCTGCCACATATAGACGCCAGGAAAGAGGGGTTGTTGGCCTCGCCGGATAATCGCAGCCGACGAAGAACGGCTGAGAGAGAAAGAAAGAATGATGGATGGTGTACAATTTATTTGGATTTATGAACAAGAGAGAGAGAAACTATAGATAGTTGTATGTGTAAAGTAAAATTAGAGCGGGATTGGGGGGAAGTTGACCGCCAAAACTTTTTTGCTGCCGCCAGAATTTTTTCCCCAACCAAATAATAATTTTAAGGTAAAAATTTGTCATTGTAACAGGTTATAAGTACATGCTAACGGTTGGACCTAGTTGGTATTTTATAACAGGTTATGTCCGTTAGAAATAAAAAAAAGGGCCCATTAGAAATTGGCCAATATGGTGTAGTGAACGATTGGATTAATAACTTGAATAAATAAAACAAATTTATTAAATTTACTTATGCTTCACCCGCGGGCCATAGCTCTCGTCGGAACTCGCCCGTCGGCCTCTCTAGTGGCGTCGGAGGATCCGCGGCTCCGCGTATGTACTTGCCAGTAACCAGTTATAACTGAATCTGGGGGTACTCCGGGGCCCACTGTGCAGTAACTGGTGGTACCACTGGTGGATCTACTGGCAGAACGAATCCGCTAGCGGATGGAGACGCCCTCGACGAAGGTGTCGATAGCCCCGTGGTAGATCGACGGCGGGATGAGTCGGTGCCCGGGGTACTCTTCGGGTCGGGATCGCTAGCGGGCGTCGCCTCCCGGGAAGGCTGAAGGCGACCACGACCACCACCACCACCACGTCCACCACCACCACCACAACCAGCACCACCAGCACCACGACGACGAGTGCTAGCCATCAACAGGGCGACGAGTGACGCCACGAAGAAAAGAACTAGGAGTGCCATCTGAAATAAGAATATGCAGAAGTTTAAACTGAATTCACTAAGTTATAAGTGTTTTTATGAGGTCAAACTAAAATCACGTAATTAAAAGTGTTTTTAATATATACTATTATTTAATCTAATCATCGTCATCGTCTTTGTCCTCGTCCTCATCCCCGTCCTCATCATCATCCTCATCTTCATCCTCATCCTCATCCTTATCGTCGACTTCATCTGTATCCTCATCTTCATCAAGTTCTTCTTCTTCTTCTTCCTCATCCTCAATATTTGGGACATGACGCCTCTTTCTCCCCTGGTTGACAGCTAAGTCTTGTGTATCAACCTCTTCCTCTCCTCTATTTTTCTTAACAATATTTTTATCATCTATGGTATCCGACTGTTGTACCAAGTATTAAAACTTTTCGATCTGGTCCTCTTGGTATGCTAGGTCTCTAACATTGAATATATTTCTAGATTTAATCTTGTATACTGCCCACCAGTCAAATCGATCTCTACGACGCCTTGGGTAGCTTCTATAGTAGACTTGAACAATCTGACTTGCTATCGCAAACGTGTCGGACCCTTTATACCTCATGCGATGATTTATATCGACGAATCCAAATTGTTTATCGATTCTCCAACCGATATTTGGTGTCGTATTGAACCACTCACATTTGAACATCACAATATGCATATCATATGGGACACTATATTGTAAATCTACAATAAACCGAAGCACTCCATAATAGTCAAAGTTCGGCTCGTCGTCATAGATGGTGTCTCTTATGCAAACACCAGAATCCCTAGTATTGAAGCCGTCATTGACATATTCGGCATTTATAGCATTCTGAGTTACCTTAAACTTGAAGCCATTAACGACATAGCCTGGCCAAGTCTTTGCATGCTTCTTCGGCCCCAATGACAAATAACGAATACTCTCATTTGTGAGTATTTTTTCAGGCAATAAAACCTGTAAACAAATATTAATAATTTAATATTTCAGATGCATATATTTTAATGGTAGCCGTATAAATTATTATCTCAGTTACTTACGTATTTGCGAAACCAAGACGGAAAGGTACAATCAACCTCTCTTTGAAGACCTTCATCGGTAATATTGGGTGTTCTCATTTTGAATTCATCTCTAAATATACTGTTAGAGAGAATAAGAATAAGTGTAGTTGTCACGCCCCGATTCCGTCGAATCGATAGTCGTCCATCGGACATGATGCCGTACAAACCTAATTTGCGATCGCACAAGGCACAGTCATAAGGTAATCTGAGACACGAGATCTAAGAGAGTACGCAGACAAATTGAATCACATATTAAGTAAAGGAAACTTGATTCTTTATTGATAATGAACATCTTTTACAGACTCTAGTACAAGACACATGCCACGCGGGCTACAACATGACTCGATTACAAAAGAGTGCCGATGAGATAGCCGTTCCATACATTGCACACATCCCTCAAATACAACAAAGTACTCCAGTGACCTGGATGGGAGGGACGCTGAGTCATCTTCCTTGGACTGTTGAGAGCCTTCAAAAGTAGAGTCGTAAGAAAAGTCTTCGACGCACGGTCGAAGCTTCAAAAGTCACGAACGTCGCCGAGCTAGTTGGCGCATCCTTCCTCGTTCGTGGGACCTACAAAGAGCGAGGATCAGTACGAACACATGTACTAGCGAATGGTGTGAAGGCCACTGGTGAATGGTGCAAAGAGCGAGCCTTTTACGTGATCTTTACGAACCATGTTAGCTAGCCTTTTACGTGATCTTTCTAACCATCCTAATCAATTGCACGCCAACATGTTTTCAGGCAACCATATGAAATTGTATAACATTAAGCGACTATCATATCCATCCCGTGTCCCGTGCATTTGTTAAGCAGTGAAAGTGTGTGAAGGCCACTGGCAATGTTAAGCCATCTCGGACAATAGCTTGGTTAGACGGCGACCCTTTCGCGGCGGGTAGCGAGCCCTGTACGAAAGTTCCCGCCTAACCTACGTCGATGAAAGGCTGGCGCTAGCTATACTCGTTCCTTCCGGGCCGAATCGGTCCCTTGGCCTAGGCAACCGTTCGAGAAAACTACACCTTGTTGACAAGTTGTCCAATGATCGTTTTTTTGAACTTAGTCGATTTGCTTACTTAGCCGTATTGTTGCGATAAACGTTAATCGATTCATTCATTGTTTTGTATGGGCTAAGTGAATTTGCATAAGAAAACACGTTTTCTATTTTCAATACTGGCAGTTCGATAGCAAGTGTTTCGTGAAGAATCGTGCTACGATTTCTTTGATTCTACACTATTATGACAAGCATTCATTTTACTTCACATATTAAGTTTTTGAAGTAGGAGGACGAGACGAAGGAGGTCAGCCACTCGCCTTAGCCTTGCTTCAAGCGAGCGACTGGTTGGCTGCGCTGATGTCGCCTACGCGATCACCTGCAATCGTATAAGCAACTGATTAAAATACTGTATAATTCAAGGGAATTCGATATGAATGCGAAACTCGAAAATGCAAGTCACAAAAACACATTCGAAAAACATTCACGAAAACGCATTCACGAAAACCAAAGCCAAAGCCAAATCAAGTACGACATGAAAATCAGAGCAACGAGAGGTCTTTTCCGACTCAGCCGTAGAGCCAATCCTTGAAGCGCAACCCACTGAATATGGGACTTGGTTCCGAAGAAACCATTCCATAACGTGGAATGGATCTTAATTCAACCGTTCCCGTTCGATCGACTCGGCCGATTCTGACCTATCGGTCCCGACCGAATCGATAGCGAAAGTGTTCCTTTCTCGCGCACCCCATAGACGAAAATGGGGCACGATGTAGGGACGGGGCACTACACCATAACCAACTAATAAAAAGTTTTGTCCTCGAAACTTTAAGGATAGAACCTACCTCTACGAGAACAACGAAGAAAATTTCTCCTTCATTTTCGATTCAAGCTCCCACGTCCCCTCTTCGACCGAATGGTTCCTCCAGAGGACGCGGACGAGAGGGATCGTTCAATTTTACAGCAGTTTATCCTTGCGTTCTAAGATTTGAACTGGCTCTTCAACGTAGGATAAGTCGGACTTTAGCTCTAGCTGGCCAAAATCTACCACGTGGCTCGGGTCGTGCACGTACTTCCGCAGTTGAGAGACGTGAAAGACATTGTGTACACCTTCTAGCGCCGGCGGTATGGCAATTTTATAGGCCACTGGGGCGACCCGCTCGAGTATTTCGAACGGCCCAACGAATCTCGAACTCAACTTCCCCTTTGTACCGAACCGAGTAACTCCTCGCATGGGCGACACTTTGAGAAATACGTGATCGCCTTCTTGGAACTCGAGGGGTTGACGATGAACGTCCGTATAGCTTTTCTGATGACTCTGCACAGACTTTAGTCTTTTCCGAATGAGCCAAATTTTTTGCACGGTCTGTTCCACCAGTTCCGGGCCAAGAATCTGTCGCTCTCCGACTTCATCCTAGCAAATGGGTGATCGACACTTGCGTCCGTACAAGGCTTTATACGGCACCATTTGAATTCTGGATTGATAGCTATTGTTGTATGCAAATTCGGCCAGAGGTAGATGATTGTCCCAGCTTGATTTGAAGTCAATTGCGCAGAGTCGTAGCATGTCTTCAAGAATCTGATTGACACGCTCCGTTTGGCCGTCGGTCTGAGGATGGTAAGCTGAGCTGAACTATAACTTGGTACCCAGCGCCGACTGAAGGCTTCTCCAGAATCGGGATATGAACCGTGAATCTCGATCGAAGACGATGGATACTGGAACTCCATGTAGCCGTACTATCTCATCAAGATAAATCTGTGCCAGGTGATCAACGCTCCAAGTAACTTTGATGGCAATAAAGTACGCTGACTTGGTTAGTCGATCGACGATGACCCAGATGGCATCATTTTCCTGTGATGTCTTCAGCAGACCAATAATAAAATCCATGCACACGTACTGCCACTTCCATTTCGGAATTGCCAGATTCTGTATCTCCCTGCCCGGTCTCTGGTGCTCAGCTTTTACCTGCTGACAGGCCATGCATTACGACACGAAAAGTGCCACATCTCTTTTCATTCCGTGCCACCAGAAGTTCGTATGGAGGTCCTTGTACATCTTTGTGCTACCAGGATGCAAGGTATATTTTGCATAGTGCGTCTTCGACAGTATCTCCTTTCTAAGTTCTGAATCGTCCGGAACGCATAGCCTACCCTTTAATCGAAGCATACCGGTTTTGTCTTCCGCAAAGTCGGTCGTCCTGTCCGTTGAGATTAGCTCTCGTATTTTCTTCAGGTACAGATCGTCCTTCTGAGCGGTCTTGATCTTTTCAAGCAAGCTCAGCTCTAACTGCAACTTTGCTAACTGTACATTCCGGAATCGGATTCGGAGTTCGATGCCCATCTCTTCTAGGTCGTGTAGCAGTCTGCGGTTGATGGATAGCGACGCTATGTACTTCTGACCCAGAGCGTCCTCCATAACATTTTCCTTTCCCGGCGTATAGTCGATAGTCAAGTCGTAATCCTTGATCAGTTCAAGCCAACGCCTTTGTCGCAAGTTCAGTTCCCTCTGCGTGAATAGATACTTGAGACTCTTGTGATCGGTATAGATCGTGCACGCCACGCCATAGAGATAGTGACGCCAAAATTTTAACGTAAACACAATCGCCGCTAACTCCAGGTCATGAGTAGGGTAGTTCTTCTCGTGCGGCTTTAGCTGTTGGGAAGCAAAAGATATCACCTTGTTCCGCTGCACCAGCACACAACCCAAGCCCTGATCGGACGTGTCGCTGAATATCTGGAAACCTTCAGTCCCTTCTGGAAGTGCGAGTATCGGGGCCGAGACGAGCCGTTGCTTTAATTCTTGGAATGAAGCTTCGCAGTCGTCTGACCAGTCAAATGCGACTCCTTTCTAGGTGAGACGAGTCAGGGGCGATGCGATCTTCGCAAAGTCTTTCACGAAGCGTCGATAGTATCCCTCTAAGTCAAGGAAACTTCGAATCTCGCCGACGGACGTTGGCCGCTTCCAATCGACAACGGCTTCAACTTTTTTTGGGTCGACCTCAGTCCATTCAGCTGAAATGATGTGTCCGAGGAATGCGACGCTACTCAGCCAAAATTCACATTTGCTTCGCTCGCATACAACTGATTTTCTCGAAGGGTCTGAAGCACGGTCCGTAGATGCTCAGTGTGTTGCTGCTTATTCTTCGAGTAGACGAGTATATCGTCGATAAAGACTACTACGAACTTGTCGAAGAATTGTCGGAACACCCGATTCATCAAATCCATGAAAGCAGCAGGGGCGTTCGTTAGGCCGAACGGCATTACCAGGAACTCGTACTGGCCGTATCGAGTGCGAAAGGCAGACTTCGGCACATCGTCCGGCTTGATCTTGAGTTGATGGTAACCCGAGCGCAGATCAATTTTAGAGAACACCGTAGCTCCTTGAAGCTGATCAAACAGATCGTCTATGCGGGGCAGGGGTATTTGTTCCGGACGGTGGCTTTATTCAGCTCGCGGTAAGGTAATCGATACAAAGACGTATCTTTCTTCTTGACAAACGGCATGGGCGCTCCCCAGGGTGAGACGCTGGGTCGAATGAATCCCTTATCGAGCAACTCTTGTAACTGCACTTTGAGTTCTTTAAGCTCTGCAGGAGCCATTCTGTATGGGACTTTCGAGATCGGTCGGTTTTCGGGGATATGTATCGATAGTGAACTCAATCTCTCCATCGAACGGCATGCCGGGCAGCTCGTCCGAGAACACATCGGGGAATTCTGCCACAACGTCAGTCTGACCCGTATTTGCACCATCCTGTCGCCTGTCTCGAACGGAAGCTAGATAGCCTTCGCACCCGGAATGCAGCATCCGTCGAGCAGATATTGCGGAGGTCACCATGCAGGTCGGCGACGCCTCACCACACGAGTAGCAGAATTTAGGCACTCCAGGTATGCCAAATGTGAGCCTCTTTTCAGCACAGTCTATGGTTGCGTTGCACGGACCGAGCCAATCTATCCCCAGAATGATGTCGTAGTCCTTAATATCGAGAGCTATCGCATCGAGACTGATATTTTGACCACCTATACAGATGATTTCATCTCCGCAGACTAAATTTGCAAGTAGTGGCATGCCCGACGGTACATTAACAGTGAGATCGAGGCCCAGCGGTGTCAAAAAAAGTTTGTGCTCGGCGGTAAAGTTCGTCGATATAAAACTATGTGTGGCACCTGAATCAAACAATACACGAGCTGGTTTATTATTGAATTATAGTATACCTGTCACGACTGTATCAGATACGAATGCTTCGTCTCGAGTTATGGCGTAGACGCGACCCTGAGCATTGGGGCGACGGTCTTGGCCATTCGGTTGTGCGGTCGGAGGAGCCCGAGGTGCTTGGCCTCGGTTCTGGTTGTGTTGTTGGGGGTGCTTGTTTGGCTTCTCCGGACAGTTGTATACGATGTGGTCAGTTCGGCCGCACCCGAGGCACGCACCGTTCTTCAATCGGTACTCGTTGACCATGTACCTTCTTGTGGCAGAAATTGTAGACTACTCGATCCTTCGTCTGGTTGCCGCCTCCGTTGCCGCAGTTTTGACGCTTGTGTACGTTGTTGCCCACGACCGACCGTACGATTTTCTGGGGGGTATTCAGCTGCTGCTGCTGCTGCTTCAATTGAGCCTCGAACCGATTCTCAAATTGAGTCTGATGAGCCTCCGCTTGCTGACAATGGAGCTTGTTTTGACGTTGCTGTATTTCATGCATTTGCAGCATACGTTGTATCGGGTCGCCGGAAGGTCCGGCTACGGTAGACGTCATTTCCGTTGGGTTGACGGAATGCTCGGGTCTGGAAGTACTCGAGCCGCTGGAAGCGCTCGCCTCATCCTCTGCCCGAGCTTCCGTAACTGCAGAAAAAAGAAAGGCAACTCTTGTTAGTTTCAGAAAACGTCCTGGGTTCAGCGTATGGAACAACTCATCTCATCGATACGAGGTCAATGGTTTTGAGACTAAAACTCGATACTAGAGACACCAAGGACGTAAAGTCGTGCTCTGATACCATTATGTTACGTCTCGATTCCGTCGAATCGATAGTCGTCCCTCGGGCGTGATGCCGTACGAACCTAATTTGCGATCGCACAAGGCATAGTCATAAGGTAATCCGAGATACGAGATCTAAGAGAGTATACAGACAAATTGAATCACATATTAAGTAAAGGAAACTTGATTCTTTATTGATAATGAACATCTTTTATAGACTCTAGTACAAGACTCATGCCGCGCGGGCTACAACATGGCTCGATTATAAAAGAGTGCCGATGAGATAGCCGTTCCATACATTGTACACATCCCTTAAATACAACAAAGTACTCCAGTGACCTGGATGGGAGTGACACTGAGTCATCTTCCTTGGACTGTTGAGAGCCTTCAAAAGTAGAGTCGCGGGAAAAGTCTTCAACGCACGGCCGAACCTTCAAAAGTCACGAACGTCGCCGAGCTAGTTGGCGCGTCCTTCCTGGTTTACGGGACCTGCAAAGAGCGAGGATCAGTACGAACACATGTACTGACGAATGGCTAATTAAATCCAAGCTCTGCATTTGATTCAAGAAGTTTTATAAACAAGTTAGCTAGCCTTTTACGTGATCTTTCTAACCATCCTAATCAATTGCATGTCAACATGTTTTCAGGCAAGCATATGAAATTGTATAACATTAAGCGACTATCATATCCATCATGTGTCCCGTGCATTTGCTAAGCAGTGAAAGGGTATGAAGGCCACTGGCAATGTCAAGCCATCTCGGATAATAGCTTGGTTAGATGGCGACCCTTTCGCGGCGGGTAGGGAGCCCTGTGCAAAAGTTCCCGCCAAACCTACGCCGATGAAAGGCTGGCGCTAGCTATACTCGTTCCTTCTGGGCCGAATCGATGACCATTTTCTTTTGAACTTAGTCGATTTGCTTACTTAGCCATATCGTTGCGATAAACGTTGATCGATTCATTCATTATTTTGCATAGGCTAAGTGAATTTACTAAGAAAATACGTTTTCTATTTTCAATACCGACAGTTCGATAGCAAGTGTTTCGTGAAGAATCGTGCCACAATTTCTTTGATTCTACACTATTATGACAAGCATTCATTTTACTTCATATAGTGAGTTATTGAAGTAGGGGGACGAGACGAAGGAGGTCAGCCACTTGCCTTAGCCTTGCTTCAAGCGAGCGACCGGTTGGCTGCGCTAATGTTGCCTATGCGATCACCTGCAATCGCATAAGCAACTGATTAGAACACTGTATAATTCAAAAGAATTCGATATGAATGCGAAACTCAAAAACGCAAGTCACGAAAACCCATTCGGAAAACATTCACGAAAACGCATTCACGAAAACCAAAGCCAAAGCCAAATCAAGTGCGGCATAAACATCAGAGCAACGGGAGGTCTCTCCCGACTCAGCCGCAGAGCCAATCCTCGAGGGCGCAGCCCGCTGAATATGGGACTTGGTTTCGAAGAAACCATTCCATAACGTGGAATGGATCTTAATTCAACCGTTCATGTTCGATCGACTCGGCCGATTTTGACCTATCGGTCCGACCGAATCGATAGCGACAATATTCCTTTCTCGCGCATCCCGTGGACGAAAACGGGACACGATGTAGGGACGGGGCACTACAATATTCAGTTACTTCACCAAATTAGAGATATAACGAGTGTAATTGTAGTCACTTACTTCTCCAAATCTCTCACTTCTTGTATGTCACAATTTAACAAGACATATCGGTGAGCGGCATCATAACTCACGCCGCCAAAGTCCTTTGAACCCAACTATCGTGCCGCCTCACGCTGCCCGGCTCCGCCAATAAACCCCCCACCCCCGTGGCTTCCATTCCCCCCCCCGCGGCCTTCCACCACAGCCGACCACCCACCCACCACGACGACTCCCCTCCGCCCCACCCTACCGCCGGCTACCTCCCCCCCGTGCCGCCCACAACCCCCAAAAGAGAGAGAGAGAGAGTACCTTTGTGAGATAGATCTCCAAGAGAGAGAGAGAGGAAAGAGAGAGTTCAAATGAAATCCCCCCGGTCGGTTTAATTTAAGTTAGGGCTGGCAATTTAACGACGGACTGTCGATGGATATCGTCGCTAAGTAGTCGTAAATTTTCTACGACTTTTTATATATTTCTGCCAGCTGAGTGACTACGTAGCGACGGCTTCAGGTTCCATCGCTAAAAAATCAGCTGGACGACGGACTATCCTTCGCTATGTAGTCGCCCAATTTCCCGTAATTTTTTTTAACATTTTCTCATGCAAATATTGACTAAGGAATTACTATCTAGCGACGAATACATTGTCCGTCGCTACTTCGCCGACGCCATACCGACGGGTTTGCGACAACTTTTCACCCTTAAAATTAAAAAAAATATTGCCTGTGATTAGACTGCAAATCGTCAGTATATAGTCGGGAGTCCGTAGCTACTAGCGACGGACTTAATCCGTCGCTAACAGGCCGTCGCTAAATCGATGAATTTTGGTAGTAAAATACTTATAGGGGATACTCCTAGGGCCGGCCACAAATAGAAATTAGGGTTAGGTTTAGATGTAGATGGGTAAGGCTTCTCCACATAATTCAAGTCCAATCAATGGTTTAATTTAATCCTAAGGCTTTCTTTCTACAAATATCTTAAGGGAAATATCATACTACAATAATATCTAGATATTCCTAACCTTGTCATGATGGAAGCTTCTAATCTAATATCTAGGCTCATGACTAATATCTAGGTTAGGGCAACTTCTAGGTTAAGGCTTACAAATAGATTAGCACATAATTAATTAATCAAAATTCATTTTCATTAAAAGTCAAAAATGACCAAAATACCCTTAGGCTAAAAAGGGATAATTTGTAATTCTAATCACATGAGTAGGCTCCCATGGTCATGGTTAGTCTCTAGGCTTAGCAATTCTAGGATTGCACTAGTTAACCATCAAAATCACAATTCAATATTTTAAATAGTATTAATTTAATTAAAATTCACCAAAAATCATTAACATGATTAAATCCTAATATTGAATATTCAAAATTATAAAAGTTTAGAATTATCCTTATTTTAGAAAAGTGAGTGTTACAGGCTTTGCCCCCGAACTCCTGACGGGGGGCGCTGCCCCCTCGGCCCCCATCTGCCGACTGGACAGCGGAACCCCCGAGTGCGTGGCTCCAGAGATGTCGTCAGGCGGTTCAGAAAATCTTGTAGAATACCATCGTCTTTGGCCCACTATGATTTCTTTATTGCATATGTCTACATTGATCTTGCTTATTACTTTTATGCATGTACATGTTAGACGAACAAAACAATATACATTGTAGCAAGTATGATAAGATAAAACACAGTAGGACAATGCTAAGTTTAAGTATAAGAGCTATAGTGATAGAATAAATATTAGTGATATCATAATATTAAACTTAATTAAATAACCATAATCAAAACATAGTTTTAATTTTGGCAGCTAAATTAAATTTAAGATAGATATAATGAAAACTCATATCACTAATATGTAAAACAATAAGCACATATCACCAAAGGTATAAGTATATGTAGAAATGATATAGTGATAATATGAAGATTAGTGATAATGAAATTCTAAACTTAACAGATTAACCATATACAAAATATGATATAATCATTGGGCCAACAACAAACAGTATTGAAGTCATGGGTGGAAAATATACGAAACAACTAATGATAACAACAAGTGATAAAAGGTATAAAACATAAAAATAATCATGGCAAGGCTGCAGAAACATAATAGAGAAATAAGACATGTAAAAACAAAAATGATAGAAAATATGCACGTAAATAAACTGTACAAAGTTAGCAATGTCCTGGAGAGATCACCAGGTCCTCCGGGGACTAGCAAGATACATAAACATGCCTACTATGACAATAAATAATATGCAAAGAAAAACAAACTACTAGAACCAGAATGAAGAACACATGGAAGAACTCTATAGATAATGACATGTCATAAAGAAAATAATACTAAGCATAGCTACAAATAAATCAAATGACCCTAGTCCTGCGTGGTGCTCCCGATCCTATAGCTAGTAGTCTTGCGTGGTGCTTCCTAACTATAGTAGTCTCTATCGTAGTCCTGTGTGGGTTTTCGAGTCGAGAGTGGTCAAGTAGCCAATCCTAGTATCGGTCGAGGGTCAAGTCAAAGTAACATGGATCACATGTTCATGTCAAGTCGCTAAAGTAACAAACACTATCGAAGTCATGGGTGGAAAATATACAAAACAACTAATGATAACAACAAGTGATAAAAGGTACAAAACATAGAAACAATTATGGCAAGGCTACAGATACATAATAGAAAAATGAGACATGTACAAACAAAAATGATAGAAAATATGCATGTAAATAAATTATACAATGTTGGCAATGTATACTTGTCTAGTGAGGAATCGACCACGTCCAAATAAGCACTCATCAAATCAAAGAGCCATGAATGCCCAACTTCCACAAACATCTTCGGATGCTGAAACAGACATCATCAATTTTTTGCATAAAAAATGTCTAAGTTTGACTATACATAAGTCCAATTTAGGAAACAGGACTAAATGATAATTTCGGGACAAAATAGTGTCCTCGTTGGACCACTTATGGTATCTATAAACTCAAAAAATTATATAGCTAGGAGTCCAATTTTTCGATACGAACTCAAATTTATGCCCAGTTTTGGACTCCGATAAGCTATGTACGAAATTGTCCGTTGAGTCGGATCGTAGCCCGCCAAAATGGCGATCCGGTCAACTATCTAGAACCGAACCAAACTTGACTCACAAGACTTGAAAAATAATATGAGTCCAATGGCGTAAGCTTCGTCACGATGTGACGAACGTGCACGAAGTAATTAATATTTTACAAAGTAGCCGAACAGCATTCTTCGACCGATACTTCGTCACGCACACGCTAAAGCCCACACGTCCGCAACATTCATACACACCTTTCGATGCCTTCGGGTTGCGACGAAGTCGCCCGATTTATCGGGACGCACACCGTATCGGTAAATTTTATTTAAATTCTATTGTTTTGAAAACTGTTTTTCGTGATTTTGAAAATCTGTTTTCTCTATAACAATGGACAAAATTAAAAACTACAAAAAGGATTTTATATCCTTACAAGATGTCTACAAAATTGTTTAAGTTTTTTTAAAAAATACCCATTATCATGATAGAAAACAGTCTTCAAAATCGGGTATTCGAAACTGTTTTGTTCTATCTTGATATTCAGGAAACTATTTTTTTTATTTTTGTTTCGATTTCCTGGACAATCTAATACAATATAATTAAATCTACATGAAGGGCCACTAAGGGGTTAGGTTAGAAACATATTCGCAAAATCGATTCAAAAAATAGTCTATCGAGGAGTCCTGAAACTCGCTGCAAAGATGGCGTCCAGGATGCTGCTACTGTCGCGGTTATTGCTGCTGCTGCTCTACTGCTATTGCGGCTGCTTGCCTATGTCCGACAACGGTGTGCCTAGCGGCTGACCAACGGAGGTGCCCTGGCGCGCGTCCGTGCGGTAGCCTAGTCGACGGGTCCAGGTGTTGTTTCGGGCGGCAGCTGGTAGCAGTGTCGTCGCTGTTGTCGTTAATGTTGCTGCCATTGTGCCTACAGCCACGCATGACTGGCCAGCGATGGCGTGCATGCACATACGATGGGTCGACGGCAGCGCTGGTGGCTGAGGGTGGCGACCGGTGCAGTGGCCCGGCCTCGACGACTGCTCCATATGTGCAGGGAAAAAGAATTAGGGCTAGGGTTAGAGTTTGGGTTAGTTTATATATATAAGCAGCTCATATATTATAGAAACAATCAAGCAAGAGTACAAAACCCGATTTGAGCATAGAAGACCCGCTCCGAACCCAAGCCTAACGAAGACCCGAAAACCTATAGGACCCTCGCCCAAAATGAAAGAGACAGCCAAGCATACAAGGCTGTAGAAAAGACCAAAAGAAAAGACCACAAAATGACCCGACTCTACGGGAACCAAATCGAACATGGAGACGCCGAGTCCCGATACCAACAATTGATAATAGCTTTGTCCAATTGCCTGCCAATCTCTTCGATTAGCTTAGGAACCGGCCATCCACGCACTACCAAAATTCATCGACCTAGTGGCGGCCAGTTAGCGACGGATTAAGTCCGTCGCTAGTAGCGACGGACTCCCGACTCTATACTGACGGTTTATCGTCTAATCACAGGCAATTTTTTTAATTTTAAGGGTAAAAAGTTGTCGCAAACCCGCCGGTATGGCGTCGGCAAAGTAGCAACGGACAATGTATCCGTCGCTAGATAGTCACTCCTTAGTCAATATTTGCGTGGGAAAATGTTAAAAAAATCGTAGGAAATTGGGTGACTACGTAGCGACGGACAGTCCGTCGCCCAACTGATGAGTTTTAGCGACGGAACCTGAGAGTCGCTACGTAGTCACTCAGCTGGCGAGAAAATATATAAAAATTCGAAGGAAATTTACGACTACTTAGCGATGGATATATCCGTCGACAGTCCGTCGCTAAATTGCCAGCCCTAACTTAAATTGAACCGACGGGAGGAGATTTCATTCGAACTATCTCTCTCTCTCTCTCACTCTCCTCTCTCTCTCTTGGAGCTCTCTCTCTCAAAGTTACTCTCTCTTATTGTCTCATTCCATGGCACACCCGATTTTAATAATCGACATGAACTTAAGTCAATACACAAAATATGAACTGCTGCTAATCATTTCAGGTCTTGTGAAATCAATATCAACAAGCATACTACTGCATCATCAAGCACGTATATCATCAGTTGAAGCTTACTTTCATTAGGAATCTAGTCCGAATCATTTTATAATATTATGTATTTTATCTTTATTGAGTCTAGGATATAAATTGTAAGATCGACTGGATAATACTGGCTTTGGTTAATCTTAGTCTACAGTTCTATACAGCCTACCTATCCTTATTCCATCTACCAAAAAGTTCTATTCCATTCTGCAACAATATTTTACAAATGTTTAACATTTTCCCTAGACAAACTCAAACCGAGTTTAGCCCGAGTTCGGTCTGAACTCTGCCCGAGTTCGGTCTGTTTAAATTTAAATATTGTTACCTCCAAATCTGCATGCAACGTTTCTTTGTAAAATCTTTGCATCAGAACTCTGCCAGAACTCTGCCCGAGTTTGGTACTAGAAAACACCTATAAATAGAAGAGAATTTTTCATTCCAAATCACTCAATCATTCTTCATCTTCTCTTCTCTATTCAATAAGTGTTTTTACCCGATCAAAAGGTTTTATATCACACTTACATTTCTCAGCCAAAAGCCAGTAATATCTATTTCGATCTAGAGTCTTTTGGTTCTCAAGGGTTGTAAAGAGGTTGTTCAAAGTACAGAAATTTTCACTGTTGTGGATCCGGTCGTGCGCTCCTCACCAAGAACGGTATTGTGAAGTTGGTTGTGCACTTGTCACCAAGCACAGTATTGTAAGAGACTGCACGCTCTCAATTAGCTTGTCCCTTAGTGGATTAATATCGAGCAAGAGTACTCGAGACTGGATTAGTCTTCTCAGAGGGATACTAGTATACCTCGCTGTGTCACTGAGTTTGATCTCTCTATCTCTTGCTATAATTTACTGTCTCTTATTTACTGCCATAGTTATCTGTTTATAATTTTTAAAATTGGTAATTATTTTTTGCTGCACTCACACTCACTCTATTCATCCCCCTCTCTAGAGGTGCTCAATGGTCCTAATTGGTATCAGAGCAGGTTATATTCAAATATAACAAACATCATAGAGTATATAGGCAGCCGTGAAATCAATATTCAACGGTGAAGGGCAATCCACAAATAGAACTCCACTATTTGATGGTACTAATTATACCTACAGGAAAACACAGATGACTTTTTTCTTAAAGTCTCTTGACTTTGATCTTTGGTCTACAGTTATTGACGGTTATATGAAACAGGCAGTAGTTGATGGCCTGCTTGTAGACAAGCCTCATGACAAATATACAGAGACTGAAAAAGCAAAGGCTAGTCTAGATGCTCGTGCCATCAACGCACTATTCTGTGCAATTGACAAAACAGAATTCAACAGAGTTTCAACCTGTAAAACGTCTCGTGAGATTTGGAAACTTCTTGAGGTAACTCATGAAGGTACTTTCCAAGTGAAGGAATCCAAAATCAGTAGACTAATACAGGAGTATGAATCTTTTAAGATATAATCCGGTGAGTTAATTACACAGATGTTCACACGTTTTCTTGATATTACTAATTCTTTGTAATATCTTGCTAAGGATTACAGTAATCATAAGAAGATCAAAAAGTGATACAGGCTCTAACCAAGAACTGGAACCCAAAGACAACAGCAATCATTGAAGAAAACGATATTACCACCATGTCTCTGGAAACTCTGATGGGCAAGCTCATGACCCATGAGCTTGATCTGCAAGAGTTTGAAGAAGCAATCCTAAAAGAAAAGTCTATCGCCTTCAAAGCTCAAGCCAAAAAATCTACATGCAATAATTCTGAGGAAGAATCATCAAGTGGTGATGAACAAGCCCTACTAGTGAAGAACTTCAGAAAATTTCTAAAGTTGGAGAATTCAAACAAAGGAAGGAAGATATCCAAGAATAATAAATGAAATAATATGCTTTGGATGCAAGAAATCAGGGCACTTGAAGAAGGACTGTCAAACTTCGAAGAAAAGCAGTCCATACGATAGATCAAGATCAAGCAGAAAAGTAACAACCAGTCGAAAGTATGCTAACACAAGTATCTAGCATGAAAGTGATGCCAGTGATACAGAGGAAGAAGACAGACCCTGCAGATTGCCAATGTCTGTCTTATGGCTTTTGATAAGGTATCCTCAAACCCTTTGTATGATGACTTTAGAAAATGCCTTTAGCGAACTACTTGAAGAATACAGAAATGTGCTTGACAAGTATAAGAAATCTCGAAAAGAGATTAAGGCATACACAACCGAGATAGCTAGACTGTCCAGTCTTATTGAAGACATTAAAAAGACGTCTACTACCGGTAACACGGAAGAGATAGCCAAACTCAAAGTAGACTATCATGAGGCTATCCTTAAAGTTGATAAGAAAGAAGAGACTATGTCAAAATACAAGAGTTATATGACATAGAGAAGAAGAAACACTTAATCACAGAACAAAGACTCTTAGATATGACTGCTAAATATGAAGAGTCTTTTGCGGTTTCTAAAAAGTTAAAAATCAAGTTAGGCAAACAGGCAATACCTGTGACACAGCCTAAGTTTAGTCCTAAAGCTAAGCATACACCTAAGAGGACTAAAACTCAGAAAGCACGAAAGAAACACGTTATCACCATGCTTTCACTTATAGGTTTTCAAAGAAACCAAATAGGCATGTCAACACAGTTTCAACTACCATTGTTTCTAAACTCACTTGCAAATATTGTGGTACTCATGGACACATATCACAGTATTATTTAGCAAGAAAACTTATTGACAATCGCACTTTATTTTGGAGACCTAAGACTAATCAATATAGACCCTTCAGTAAATGGGTACCAAAAGATTCATCTACTTGTTTTGTAGGTGGACCCTCAACCCTCTCATGCTAAAAGCAAGTGGATCCTCGATAGTGGATATTCGTGGTACATGACTGGTGATGCATCTTTGTTCGCCACGCTATCGATGAAGAAAAAAGGATACGTCTCCTTCAGAAATAATCTGAGAGGTGATATCATTGGCAATGGCACAGTTGGTATATCTCCTTATCCTGTAATAAAAGATGTTTGTCTAGTTACAGAATTGAAACATAACCTACTAAGCATAAGTCATTTGGCTGATAATGGTTATGGTATCAACTTTGTAAAAGATAAATATACCATATATATGATATGTCATCTGGTAATCCCATATATGAAGGGATTAGAGAAGACAATATTTATGTTTTCTTTTTGGAGAGTACTAATAATGCAGGAAGATGCCTAGTAGCTAATTTAGATGAAAGCTGGCTATGGCATATGAGACTAAGGCATGTAAATATGGACACTATCTCACGACTGAGCACTAAGAAGTTAGTAAAAGGACTCCCCGAGATTCCATTCAAGAAAGATATGGTATGTGCTGACTGTGAAAAGAATAAAGCACATAGGTCTACATTTAAATCCATCACGCTGTAAGTACTTCTAGACCTTTGCAGTTGATACATATGGATTTATTTGGTCCTAGTAGAGTCGCTAGTCCTGGTGGTAAGCTCTACACTTTTTTTATTGTTGATGATTTCTCTCGTTTTACTTGGGTTTATTTTTATCAAACAAAAGTGATGCTATTTTTGAATTTCAGTTATTTTGCAAAAAGTACAAAACGAAAAAGGCTTCATGGTTACTCGTATCCGAAGTGATCATGGTGGCGAATTCGTAGATATTGATTTCAAAAAGTTTTATGATGAGTGGGTACTACCATAATTTTCTTCTCCTAGAACTTCTCAACAGAATGGTGTTGTGGAGCGGAAGAACCGTACTCTAAGCGAGATGGCTAGAGTCATGTTGAATCAGCATAATCTTCCTAAATATTTTTGGGCAGAAGCTGTTAGCACAGTCTGTCATATTTTAAATAGGGTGTTAATTCGACCTATCTGTAAGAAAATATCGTATGAACTTTGGTTTGGAAGGATTCCAAACATTTCTTATTTCAAAGTTTTTGGATGTCGTTGTTTTATCCTGAACACCAAGGACAACTTGGGTAAGTTCGACTCTAAAGTAGATGAAGGAATATTTCTCGGATATGCTGCTAAGAGTAAGGGATATAGAATTTTCAATAAAAGGTCTATGATTGTTGAGGAATCTATTAACGTTAATTTTGATGAGCTCAATAGTCACAGATCTAGCGACAGTGATGATGAAGGTGTACAAGCAAAAATCGATAAGAGTCATGTGGAAGATCTAGGTCATAAATTTGAATCATTAAATTTTTACCAGATCATCCAGAGACACTCATTATAGGTGATGTATCAAAAGGTGTAAGTACACGCTCCTCTCTTAGATTCTGAAATAGCAGCAAATGTAGCTTTCATTTCTCAAATAGAACCTAAGAATATAGAAGATGCCTTTACTAATGAGTTTTGGATTAATGCCATGCAAGAGAAACTTAATCAATTTGAGAGAAACCAAGTTTGGGAACTCGTTCCTAAACCTATTGGTCAATCGATAATTGGTACCAAAAGGGTTTCCGAAATAAACTTAGTAAGATGGACAAGTTCTACGCAACAAAGCCATCTAGTGGCACAAGGTTATAATCAAGAAGAAGGTATTGATTATAACGAGACATATGCTCATATTGCTAGACTAGAAGCTATCCGCATGTTTTGTGCATTTGCATGTTTTAATGATTTTAAATTATTTCAAATGGACGTGAAAAGTGCATTTTTGAATGGATTTCTAAAAGAAGAAATTTATGTAAAACAACCCCCTGGCTTTGAAGATTTTTAAAAACCTGATCACGTCTTCAAGCTTAAGAAAGCACTCTATGGACTCAAACAGGCACCTCATGCTTGGTATGAATGCCTAAGTGCCTTCTTACTTGATAATGATTTTTCAAAAGGAAGAGTTGATACAACTTTGTTTATCAAATCTTTAGATGATGACATTCTTCTTGTGCAATATATGTTGATGACATTATAGTCAGTTCTACTAATAAAAAACTTTGTCAAGAGTTTGCTAAGTGTATGCAGAGTGAATTTGAGATGAGTATGATGGGAGAGCTAAACTTCTTCTAGGACTCCAGATCAAACAACACTCAAAGGGAACATTCATCAATCAAGCCAAGTATACGAAGGACATACTGAAAAAGTACGACTTCGATAATGTAAAGCCTATCAGAACTCCAATGGCTACATCTAAAAAGTTTGACACTGATGAAAGTGGCAAACCTGTCGACCAGCAAAGTATCGAGGTAGGATTGGTAGCTTATTATATTTAACTGCTAGTCGCCTTGATATTATGTTCAGTGTTTGCATATGTGCATGATACCAGGCAAATCTAAGGAATCACACCTAAGTGCCGTTAAGCGTATCTTTCGATACCTTAATAGACTTCTACAGTCGGCTTGTGGTATCCTAAAACTAAATCCTTTGACCTGATCAGTTACACGGATGCGGATTTTGCAGGATACAAGTAGACCGTAAAAGTACCAGCGGTACGTGTCATTTCCTAGGAAAAGCCTTAATCTCATAGTTTAGCAAGAAATAAAATTATGTAGCATTATCAACTACTGAGACTGAGTATATCGCCACAGGACGTTGCTGTGCTCAAATTTTAGGATGAAGCAAACCCTAGAAGACTACAATCTGCACTATACTAAGATTCTCATTTATTGTGATAATACTAGCACTATTAACCTGACTAAGAACCCTGTATGTCACTCACGTACAAAATATTAGATTTGTTATCACTTTTTATGTGATCACCAACAACACGGGGACATCTGCCTAGAGTTTATTGACACAGATCATCAACTAGCAGACATTTTCACAAAACCACTAGCTGAAGACCGATTTAACATTATGAGGCGAGAGCTCGGCATACTTGAATTTTCTGATTCATAATGTAGTATGTTTACTAAATTTATTTTTATAACTCGAAACTTCATAATTTATCTAACAAAAATTATTTTGGGTACAAGCCGAAAGGGTCCTTCTATCATACAGGTATAAATAGCCTGAAGCGACATGGTGCACTAGTCTTCGGACTACCGCTAGCTGGGATCCAGCCCCTACAGCTAACCCAAAAATAGAAGTTATTAAATGAAGAAGTCAACAGTTATAAATTCAAATTTTTAAACAAATACTGTATTTATTGGATTGGAAATACAAGCAGCCGAACTCGGACCGAACTCTGACCGAGTTCGGACTGAGTTCGGACCGAGTTCGGTCGGCGCTGTTCAGATTCTAGAACCGAACAGCCGGCCCTAGCTCTATTTAAACCCCTTCTTCCTTCCACTTTTTTTTATCACCCAATCGAGAAAAACCCTACATTACTTCCAAGAGCTCTTCCTCCTCCTTTCTTTCAAGCTTCTCAGGAGTTTAGTGGGCTATTCTTGTCGATCTTCTTCCTCCTTTCTAAGGTATTCCATTATCCCCTTCTTCTCATCTATGGTACCCAAGAACCAAAAGAGAAAGGTTGATTCCTCATATGTAGGATCTTCCTCTTCTGACTATGTTCCCACAAATGTCTTTAGTCCAGCTAGACCTATGGGATCCGATGATTATGATTCCGGTCTCTTTCCGGACAAGAATTTTTGGACCTTTGGTTTGACTCTTTTTTTGGTCGTAGAATTTGTGCTGGAGCACGTGTAAACTTTACTATATTTTTGAATATGCTCCGACGTTCGACCGTCTCGGCTTTCGTGACTTTTTCGAAGTAGCTAAGAATATCTATGATAACACTGTGCGTATGTTTTACCGCAACCTACAAGTAAAAGCTAACAAAAATTTATATTCTTGCGTTGCTGGGCAAGAACTAGAATTCAGCGCCACCGACATCAGTGAATACTTCCATGTTCCTGATATAGGTGAAGCTTTAGTGGATATCCATCACATCCAATTCCCTGAAGGTGTCACTCTCGATTCCTTCAAAGAACTTTTGTGCCATCCCAAACCTGTTCCTAGAATAGTCTACTCCAAACATCCACTACAAGAAAAATGATGATTCTTGACGGTTTATAAGATGATCGTGAAAATCGTCAAAAATGCCTTTATTTTAAATTAGTAATCTAACAGCATAATAGTTGACAGTTTTAGAGGATCCGTCAGAAACATCTTTTATTTAATGATGGTTCGGTAATAACCGTCAACCAATATATGCCTAAAATTGGCGCAATTTTTTCAGCTGCCATTTTGGTAATTTTTTTGAAATTTGATATATGTTGACGGGTTGCCTTTCAATCCCATTTTCTTTATTTTCCCGATTCTTTCCTCTCCGCTCTATTTTTCTACAGCAGATGGAGAAGGAGAGCCCAAACCAACAAACCCTTCTTCCTCCTCTCCATCCTCTTCCTCCTCTTCTTCCTCTTCTTCTTTCTCTCATATAGATCCTTTCTAAATCCCAAACCCTAATCCCCAAATCCCTCCATTCTGAAAACCCTCTCTCTCTCAGCAATCATGTCCCCCTCTCGTAGAACTCTCCCCGATGGCTATGCGTGGTCCCCTCTCCGACAATCCAAGACCGACAACTCTCTTCTGGTGGCCATCGAAGCTGATTCGAACGACAAAGAGGGATCTCGACGAGGACGACGTCGACCTAGGTCCGATTTCTCCTCTTTATTTTTTTTCTAATCTTGAGATTTCGAAAGAGGAATTTCTGAAGCAGTTCGGAGAAGACTATGGCTACCCGAACGCCCCAAGAACATCGACCAGATTAGGGCTTCCGAATTCAAAAGATTGGAAGGTCACACTTTTTTTTTGCAATTTATTTGATACCCAAATTTCAAAAAATTGTGTTTGTTAGGGTTTTATTTTCTTGGTTGATTTTAGGTCTAGTTTACTTGGACCACGTTGGAGCCACTCTCTACTCGGAGTCTCAGATGGAAGCAGTAGCCAAAGAATTGTCGGTAAATTTAATTTTGGTTGAATGAATGCCTTCAGGTCTGCTAGAGAATTGTCGTAAATTTACTTTTGTGCTTTACAACAAGTGAGATATTCTGATTATTGATGTGGAAGGAAGCTGAGATGCCCATTTTTTTATCTTTTACTTTTGTACTTTTGTTGCTTCATCTCTTTCGCAATGACACGATCCTTCTGAAGGTAATATTGTCCTTTTTATGAAATTAGAAGTCCACATTTGAATGCAAAAAAACTTAATACATGATGTGTACAAATAAGTGTTGGATTATTTTTAAAATTATACATATTAAGAACTTTCTGACAAGTATCTGAGGTCTGTCCAACATCAAGATGTTGTTGCAACATCAAGATGTACCTCTGACCCCTACTTATAGAATATTTTTCATCGGCTCAAACCTTCATCCTGCAGGCAAGGACCATGTCTTATAGTGGCACTTCTTACTTAATTGTTGATTTCTAAAATTCTAAGGGTTGCTAGATGGTCCTATAGTTTAGAATCTGTTTAAATAGTTTAATAGTAGTAATTTTGTGCAAGTACGAAACTCAGGGATTGGTATTTGTAATTGGATTAGTTTTATAGTGCGCTTTACTTATATTGTGGAAAATCTCTTAAAATTAGAACAAAACTTGAGCAAGGAACACTTGGTCTCTGAATATGTTTGTAATGGAAAAATAAAAGAGAGTGATTATTGATTGGTTTTTACCATACAGGTATACTACTGCAAGAGGAGGAGGAGGTTTGCCTCTGCCACTCTCTGGCCTTCGATTTGCTGTTCCAAGGAGCCGAAGCTATCCGTTTGCTTGAATTTTATGCTTCCGTAGTTGAGCAAATTTTCTCTTCTCATTTATCAAGTTTACTGTGAAGGCACTAATTTAGTGTAATAATTGTGTTGATTTATAGGGGCAACACCTAAAGGAATATTCAAGGCAATATCCTTGCCTGGGTTAACAATTGCTCATGTTAAAAGCCACCTACAGGTGACACGTTAATTAATGTATGTATTCCTGCTCATGTTATGCTCTTGTATTGTTTTTATTGTTTTTATTTCATCTAAAATGAAGCTTTTAAAGAACAATCATGTAGATATTTATATAAGAAAGGTATTGCCATTGGCTTCTCTGCATATGAGACCCTGAGATCCCGTTGGAAGCTAGAAAGGTATTGCCATTCGATTTAATCAGTTGTGATTCATTTGTTATAGATTTTACTTCTCTCTATGATATAGTTGTTAACGTGCAATTTTGATTACTTGGACCAGGCCACACGATTCTCCTGTTCTGGTTAGCTTGGCTTGTGGAAGTCTTTCTGGGATTGCATCATCAACTGGTATGTAATGTCAGCATACTTTATGAACTTGCACAGTTTGGACATGGCTCGTATCGTAAAATATGCTATATGGGAAAATGAATGTTGCCCTGATTATTGGAATAAGTTTGATTAGGTTTTATTTTGGATTAGAGTCAAAATCTACATTTTTAACACATACCTGATGAGTACATTTAGAACATTTAATTTGAAATGAATGAGCTGATTCTGATCAGCAATTAGTTATTAATTCAACTGTTCTGGTAACAGGCACCTTTATCGGACACTGAGAATGCACACCAATTGAAATGACAATTTTTTTTTATTGTGTTGTACATTGATCATTTCCTGCATTCCAAGTATTGTTTGTATTTTGTTATTATGCTACATGGCTGATGGTTTTATTTGTGGACTTCTAGTGCATTTATTATTTTTCTATGTTAACCCCTTTAGTAAATACTAATTAATGTCCTGTTATATAACGTGGCATGATTCAAAGGCATGTAGTGAGAGTTAAAATATTTTCTCAAAATATAACCGTCTATCTGTCATTTTAGGTAATCCTTAATTTTTTACAGTTACATAAATGATACCTCTTCTGGTTTGCACACCAGCCTTCTTTTGAAAATGATAATATATCACATAGACAACTATTCTAGAAGTTACCCTTACGTTAATATTATACACATAGTATTTTGGTGGCATGATATTGCTAGTTGATGTAAAATTATACATATTGTGTGTGCAGAATAAGTTATTGTTATCGTTCATTATTACATCAAACCAAGTTCAGTTTATGTTTCATAGAGGCGATAGTAATCAAGAGACTAATGGAGAAAACCCAAGTAACTTCATTTTTATTGATTATACCTTATGCTTAACTCCTGATTGTTCAGGACAAGAAGTTTGATCAGATCAACTGTAGATAAATTTTCCTACTTTTAGGTCCACTGAACATGGTTCTGTTACTTATGCCAGTGGATATGTTGTTTACTTTGAATTATTCTTTATCCTTCAATTTTGTTTGTTTAAGGAGCTCAAGCTGGAGATAAATTACTAAATTAGAGCTTTCAGTAGGTTTCTCAGGGGACAAGCTTGAGGCTAGTCTTGACTTGCAACCAATAGATAGTGTACTGATAAAGGATCACTTCATCAGAATTCATGATTTTTTAAACTCCTTTTGTGCACAAGTTGTATGTTCATGCTAGACAAAAATTAATAGTGAGTTGAATATCTATATAAGAACATGTAGGAGAGTATATTTATAATTTGTGTTCTTGTTCTCTCAGAACTTGCTGAAAAATGAAGATGGATGCATGTTGTGAATAGGGGAATGTGTGGATATGGAGGGATGTGCTTCGATATGGTTTGCTATTTTTTGTTTCATTTTGTAGTTTGGTGGATTTTTTCGTGGTTGGACAAGTGAAGAATACATGTGGTGAGATGTGTATTGGAAGTTTTTGTTGTATGAACAATACAGTTTGTTAATATAAATTTGGATTTTATAGTAATTTGATGTGTGTAGCTTCTGGATTGATATAATGTGTGGGATTAATATTATATAATTCTTGATAGAATTTTGGCATGCTTATCTTGACGGTACTCTGGATAGCTTCTCTTGACAGTTGTCAAATGTCAACTTTAATTCATATCATGCTGCACAATATAGCTGAATTAGTGCTTTTCATGACGGGTTTTGTCCGTCAAAACAAATGCTTTTATTGACGGCTAAAGACCGTCAACTAGGCCGGAGTCAAGAAAAGTTTTGCCTATGTTGACGGTTCCTAAAAAGAGCTATCTTGACGGCTAAAAAAGTCAAGAAAATTACTTAAAATGACGACAAAAAACCGTCAAGAAAAGCCATTTCAGGGACCGTCAAGAAAAGGGGGACTTTTCTTGACTCCGGCCTAGTTGACGGATCTACAACTGTCAAGATAACCATTTCTTGACGGGAATCACCGTCAAGAAAAGCCCTTATTCTTGTAGTGATCTCAACCAAAACTTCTATGAACTACATAGGTTTGTATTCTCTGTTCTTCTTCCGAAGAAGGGATCCTCTGATGAGATTACTTTTGGAATTCTCAGCCATGTACCACATTCACTTTGGAATTCCATTCTCTGTTTCCAAGACTATGATGGCCTGGATGCTCAACTACAGAAATACAAGACGCAACCTCGTATATCCTATGCATTTGGTGTCTATCTTTAGAAGGTTTGAAATCGATCTTCAAACATGTTCTTACTCCTCCACAGCCATAGAGCTTAGTAGGTCTAGGTTATGCCCTACTCCTCTCTGCCTCCTGGTGCTGAGCCTGTTCCAGATGATGACCCCGAGGCTCCTCATCCTGCTGCTGCTGCTCCAGCCCCTGCTCGGGTTTTGACCCTAGCTTCTATCACCGTTTTGATGATTTGTTGCCCTCTCTGCGCAACGTCATCAGGGCTATCTTGACTCAAAGTTATGCCATATCACCCAGGCTCAGGTTGCGGAACAGTATTGCTGATCTTCACTGGAGTCTCTCCCATGACACATCACATCCAGTCACCATACTTCCTCACCCCAGCTTTACTAGACCCAGTTCGACGATGAGGCGACATTCCCTCACTTCGATCCTACTGCTGCATATTTTCCTCCTGATGCTCCTGGCGTTGACGACACTCCGATGATGAGGACTTGAGCTAGTGGATTTTTTTAGGGCTGATAGATGATGATCTATGATGTAGTTTTTTTGTCTAAACTTTTTAGTTAGACACTTAGTAGTACTTTGTGATGTTTATGGTGGTTGTATATTTCTATTATGCATGACATTTTCAGTATTTCACTACTAGTTTTTTTTATGCACTTGTTTTGTGGAATTATTGTTATCTCTCTAGTATTACTTTGTCTGTTTGATGAACATTATGGGCTTCACACATTACGGGGGAGCTAAAACCATTTTTTCACTGACAAAGGGGGAGAAAGAGCGCAATACCAAAATCAACATTCAAAGAAAGACTACCAAAATCATTTTTTTCAGGTAATTTTATTTGTTCTATTTTAGATATATTTTGGTATAGACTCATGTTTGTCAATTATCAAAATGGGAGAGATTGTTGGCCCATTCCATGGTCACATCCGATTTTAATAATCGACATGAACTTAAGTCAATACACAAAATATACGAACTGCTGCTAATCATTTTAGGTCTTGTGAAATCAATATCAACAAGCGTACTACTGCATCATCAAGCACGTATATCATCAGTCTGAAGCTTACTTTCATTAGGAATCTAGTCCGAGTTATTTTACAATTTATTATGTATTTTATCTTTATTGAGTTTAGGATATAAATTGTAAGATCGACTGGATAATACTAGCTTAGGTTAATCTTAGTCTACTTTTCTATACAGCCTACCTATCCTTATTCCATCTACCAAAAAGTTATATTCCATTCTGCAACAACATTTTACAAATATTTAACATTTTTCCTAGACAGAACTCAAACCGAGTTCAGCCTCTACCCAGTTCGGTCTGTTTAAATTTAAATATTTGTTGCCTCCAAATCTGCATGCAACGTTCCTATGCAAAATCTTTGCATCAGAACTCTGCCAGAACTCTGCCCGAGTTCTGTCCTAGAAAACACCTATAAATAGAAGAGGATTTTTCATTCCAAATCACTCAATCATTCTTCATCTTCTCTTCTCTATTCAATAAGTGTTTTCATCCGATCAAAATTTTTTATATCACACCTACACTTCTCTCAGCCAAAAGCCAGTAATGTCTATTTCGATCTAGAGTCTTTTGGTTCTCAAGAGTTGTAAAGAGGTTGTTCAAATACAAAAATTATCTCTGTTGTAGAGCCGATCGTACGCTCGTCACCAAGCACGGTGTTGTGAAGTTGGTCGTGCACTTGTCACCAAGCACGGTATTTAAGAGACTGCAAGCTCTCAATTAGCTTGTGCCTTAGTGGATTAACATCGAACAAGAGTACTCGAGACTGAGTCCTCTTAGAGGGATACCAGTATACATCGTTGTTTCACTGAGTTTGATCTCTCTATCTTTTGCTATATTTATTTACTGTCTCTTATTACTGTCATAGTTATCTGTTTATAATTTTAAAAATTGGTGATTATTTTGCTGTACTCGCACTCACTCTATTCACCCCCCTCTAGAGGTGCTCAACGGTCCTACATCTCTCTCTCTCTCTCTTTAGGGGTTGTGGACGGCGGGGGGAGGGGACGGAGGTAGCCGGCATTGGGGTGGGGCGGAGGGAGCCGTGGTGGGGGGTGGGTGGTCTTATGTAGTGGGGGTGCGGATGGAGGCTGGGGTTGGGTTCGACGGGTGGCGGAGGGGAGCCGTGGTGAGAGGGTGCGAGTGGAGGCCGGGGTTGGGTTCGACGAGTGGCAGAGCAGCTACTGGTGCTGCCGGTACTTCTTCCACCGGACGTCTTTCTTTCGACCCTACTGCCCCTATTATACCGATCCTGCTGTGACGGCCCTTCTCGACCTGATGACGCCAGAGCAGCTACGCCAACTTCCAGACCATGTCTTTGAAGGATTGTCGTCACACCTAGTAGAAGTGTACATGCGTCGGGCGCAGCAGGGTGTACCAGCATCATCGGATGATCCAACTCCTCCTCCTCGTTGATGTTTGTATTCGAGATTTTGAAAACTGATTAAATATTGAATATTTGTGTGGATAATTTAAAATATTGGATAATATTGACTGAAATGTTGAATATTTAAAAATTGGATAATTTGAAATATTGGATAATTTGAATATTTGTGTGGATAATGTGGATAATTTAAAATATTTGTGTGGATAATTTGTGTATTTATGTTAGTGGATGTTGTGTGAACAGGGAATGCTCTGTTTTATGCAAAAAAAAATTCAAAAATTTCCCAGTTAGCGACGAACCCGTGACTACCAACCGACGGAATATTCGTCGCTAATTGGGACTATTCCAAGTTAGCGACGGATGGCGACTACTCACCGACGGAATATCCGCCGCTAACTGGGACTATTCCAAGCTAGCGACGGATGGCGACAACTCACCGAGGGATCGTCCGTTGGCAAGGTTTTGGAAATATGAAAAAAACACAGAATGGGATCGAGGGATATTTCGTCGGTAAACCGTCGCCAGTAGTCGGTAAAAGTTTAGCGACGGTAATCCGTTACCAAATCCGCAATTGTTCGACGACGGATTAGCGACATATCTCGACGAAATAGCGGTGGAATACCCGTCGCCACGGTTCTGGTAATATAATAGATTCACAGAATCGGGTCGACGGATGTACTACCGCTATTCCATCGGGAGCCTGTCGACAAGTAGCGACTAACAGCGACGGGTTAGCGACGGATTGCGTATCAAAAACTCTCTGATGCGCGTTTACCGACCATTTAGTGACGAATTTGCGACGGATATTGCATATCAGAAACTCTCTGATACGCATTACTGACCAATTTAGTGACGGATACTGCCGTCGCTAAGGCGACGTGTCATTAACTTTCCGATACGCGCTTGACAGAAATCCGTCAATAATTCATCGGGAGATGTACGAGTATGGTTGACAAAATCCGTCGCGAAATCGTTGCTGGGCGACAACTTGGCGACAGATTGTTTTTAGCGACGAGTCTTTTTTCGACGGATATTTTTGACCAAAATTCGTCGGCCATCGTCGGTATTACCATTTACCGACGGCCGGGCGACGGATAAGGCCGTCGCTAAAGCAATAAATTTTGGGTAGTGACGGCCCTCGTATCTTACTTTGTTCCTATTTTTCCAAATGACCCAAATGATCGCCCTGCCAAAACCTGACGGGTGTGTCGGTACGGGGAGCCCCACCACTGACATAGGACCCCATGAAAGACTCTGCAGAGGATATCCCCAACTTGTTCTCAAAGTGTCCCCAAATAGAGGAGGCCAACTTACCTTGGAAGAATAAATGAGGAGTGGACTCCTCCTCACAGCTCAAAAGGCAACATGAGCATTGGAGGCGAGTGAGAAGCCAATCCTTTGCACGCCAAGATCGGTAAGGAGCTTGTCCTTCACAGCCCTCCACATCACAACTGACCACTTAAGTGGGATGCATGAGTTCAAAACTTCCGAC
>JANAVB010005309.1:0-31256 GCA_029216955.1 Iris pallida | reverse complement strand
AGCCTCGCCCACGGTCTTGTATTCTGGGACCCCGACATGCGCACCGATAGTGTCGCAGACCCACATCGAACCGTCACACACGACACTCCTCCGTAGGTAGAAATACACTAACAATTTGGACAACTTGTTGAATTCTGCGGCATACTATTCTGCTGTCCAGCTCCCCTGCCTCAACTGCATGAATTCATTCTCCTTCGCTTGACAAACGGCTGACGGAAGGTACTCGACTTCAAAAGCTTTGCAGAATGTGGCCCAAGAGATCGGCGCTGAGTTGTTGTCGCGTCGGATCGCTCGCTTATGCATGGCCCACCAGTCGTGCACGTTCAACCATAGCTAAAGTTGTGCGCAGACGACTTGCTTTGATTCTTCAATGCCGAGGAGCTCGAAGTGATCTTCCAGCTCTTCCAGCCAATCGATTGCCATGGAAGGGCCTTCGGTACCGCTGAAGGAAGTACGGCGCACGTCTTCTTGAATTCTGACACTTCAAAGTTGTACTTCTTCGGTGCCACTGGTTGACGCTCGGGCTCCTCCGTGTCGACTTCAATGGTTGGATCGTCGGCTCGGTAGCAGTAGGTACGGTGACGGTAGGCGCAGTCACAGAATTCCGTGGCCGCCACTGTCTGGACGATCTGCTGTAGGGTATCCAGCTGCTTTTGTTGAAGTTTTGCATGTGCGTCGAGCGAGCTTCGAACTGGGCCTGTCGTTCCTCTGTCTGTTGATGTCGGTTCTCGGACTGGTTCTGCTGCCCTCCATCATGCGCAGCATCCTTTCGATGGTATCGTTAGAAGTCCGGCCCGCGAACGATGCGAACTACTAGAGCCGCTAGAAGCGCTCTGCTCTCGTTTGGCCGTAGGTTTCGTCACTTCTGCGATACGAATGCAAACGCATCAGTCAGAAATTATTACGGACTCATTGTATGGAACAACTTATCTTATCGATGCATGGTCAAGGATGTAAAGCCGTGCTCTGATACCATTATGTCACGTCCCGATTCCGTAGAATCGATAGTCGTCTGTAGCACCCAGTTTCCCAAATGAGGGTAATTTTGAAATTTCGTGTTTATAATTATTTTAATAATGATATATTTTGGTGATTTTAAATCATTTTAAAATTATTTAAATCAATGACTTGTGGTTTTGACGTTTTGCTAGTGAAATCCTAGAGACTGTTTGACCTAGAGCCTAACCATGTGATTATGATATTTTAATGTCATTTTTGGCCTAAGGATATTTTTTGCATTTGACCTCTTTGAATTATTAAGATATTATTTTATTATTTATGATATTTTTGGGGGTTATTTGAGTCGGGTTCGAATTTCAACTCAATCCGACTTGAAACGGGGACCCGGGGTAGTTTGATTCTAGTGGGACCCACACACTAGTTAGGCATGGCCCACATGATATTAATTTAGTCCACATGATAGAAATATTTTAGTTAGAGGTTAGACTAATTATTATGGATAAGTTTAGTGTGATTAGAGACTTTAGAATGACTAATTTAGCCCCAACCAATTAGCCCTTTCCTAATACTCATAGAATAGGTTAGTGGGGGCATTTGGACCTTACCATAATAGGACAAATAGCCCCATATGGCCAGCCACTTTGGGAGAGGATAGGCTCAAGTTTATTTCATTATTCTCATCCACACTCTCTCTCTCTCTTGTTCTTCCCTAAATTCCTAGAGAGCAATCCCTAGCAATTTCTCCACCAAATCCTTTCATTTTGCCACCAAATCTTCTTCTTTCCTTCTCCATTCTAGACAAGGAAAAGCTACCCAAGTTTGGAAGGATTCGGAGCTCGTTCGTGTCCTTTTGGAATCTCTACGTGTCGGTGTCGCTCCGGGAAGGCTTTTCTTCGATTCGATCTACCGGGAGGTATAAATCCCTTTCTTTTCATTTCATCCTCATGCATGTAGGTCTATTTTGAACCCATAGGAATGACCCCCATGGTTGTATCTCCATTTGTGTCCATTTCGTGTCTATTTGGAGGTCATAGGAGTGTCCTTTGTTTGTGGTTGTGTCCATGTGGGAAAATCTCAAATTTGGACACCTATGTGTTGTTGTTATGTATGAATGAATTATTACATGTTTAAACTCATATTTTTGTATTGGAGATGTGTTCTATAGTGTCTCATATCTATATATTAGTGTAGAGAGTGAGTTCTTGATATATTATGTTATATACTTGTGTTCTTTTGTCTCAAACTACCAAAATCCGTCATAATTTTTATCCACGTTTTAATTTCAGCCCTAACTTAGAAATGTCATAACTTCTAGCTCAAAGCTCGGTTTAATCTTCCGTTTTTTTTAAAAGAAGCGTATTGAAGTTAGCTTTCCAAAAACATATATTAATAGGCCTAATTATTTCTGTAACTTTTTAGAGAATTATTTGAGTGTCAGCTGTACGAAAGACAAATGTGTTCTCGGTGTTTTCGCAATTCCGGGAGTTTTCGGAAACGAAAACGCGATCCGTTTGAAGTTTCGGAAAGCTAACACATAGATCTATAACATACTTTCTCCTAAATTTTAATTCATGCTAAGATGGTGCAGTATTGATTATTAGTAGGAGTTACTATTCGGCATATGCATTTTATGCACCCTTGTGTAATATAATATTCTATTTGATTTTAACCCATGTTAATGTATATACATTATGTAAAATAGAAAATACATGCATGAGTAAATGTTTAAATAAATGATGTATGAGGTGTAAGTATTCTATCTAATGTAAGTATGTATAAGTATGACTTGTAATGAATATGTAGGTTCCATAGTATGTAATGTATGGTGCATATAGTGGTACAAGAGAATAAATGATGATGAATGAATGCAAGCATGAATGTAAATATAATAGATGTAATGTATGTAATATATAAGTTAATGAGATGTAATGTTCTATGTTAACACAAATCCTATATTACCTTATGTATCCCTTACACTATGTTGACACTATCACACTTGACACATTGTTCACTTACACTTTGACACTCTTTGATATGTATACACTATGTATGTCCATTTAACCCTCACTTGCCCCTTTGCCATGTTCATATCACACACATAGCCTTATATAAGTATTTATGAATATAGTTAACTTAGCTATGTATGTATATTATATATATGTTAGCAATTGTGTTGTAATATATAAGTTTATATAACCATTTGAAATGCCATGATTATAGACCTAATGTTGAATACCATATATGCATGTGTATATATGTGTAGACATATATAGCTTAAAGTAATAGATTACCTAGTGTATATCCAATGTGAATTCTTGCCTATTTGAGTATTGAATAATTGCATGCTATATAGAGTTGGGTGTATGTTGGCTTGTATAGCCTTGTATTGATGTGTGCTTGCTAGGATAGTCTTGGTTAGGCCTAGTAAGACTTACTGGGTTAGGACATGACCTAGTTTGACCTAGTTTGACTAGTGCAGTTGACCAGAGTTGACCAAGGGTTGACTTTGGCCTAGTTTGACCTAGATTCATGTAGAATGCATTGTAGTGCTTTATTTACTCTTCTGGACATGTTGTGACTTGTGCTGTTCTAATTAGGAGCCAGACACCTCTCCTCGGACAGTATCTTTACCTTGGACATTCAGATATCAGGCGAGTACATTCACTGATAGTTTTTATTGTCTTGATATCTACTATATCCGATTCAGTCGTAGTGTTTACTTGATTTCCGACACGACGGTTCACGGACTAGTATACGTCGGATCCTGTCATGAGATGTTATTCCTGGACTTTCTTGGTATATGGGTATGAGATATTTCTGTGTTCCTGTACTTGTATAGACATTGATTTGGGAGTGGGCTGGCCCCCTGCTCTCGAATCTTGTGTCATGACGTGCATGTCCGGATCCGTGATACTACTCGGGGATGGGGGAATTATTAGGGGTTATGTGATCAAAGCCTCCCTGTAACTATATTTTGCTAGCGCCACCCTCACCTCACGTAGGGTGTAGCAGATACCCCTTGCCAGTTATCCAGGTTGGACGGCATGTCTCTCCGTTGAGGTCACCGCAGATTGCCGGGCCAAGTGGATAACCATCTCTTGCTTCCCTAGCCGATCACATATCGCTCTAATAGTTCAAATCACCTTTTACATTTATTAGCGTATCTTATATTCCAGTTCAGCTTTACTTTCTGTACTTCTTACCATGCTATGATTCTATTACTCACATGCTCTACCTGTTTTTATACTGTACCATGGTTATGGGACTAAGTTCTTTTGAAAGAAGGGTTACAACCCCGGTCCTTGTTTGGTTTAAGGGTTGTAACTCGACTTTCAAATGGTTTCCAAGTCGTCGATATCTTTGTCTTGTATTTTATTATTACTGTCTCTTATAGTATTTCTCAATTCATATAGAACTGCTGTTGGTGTTTTGTACTTGCTCATTTTTCTGACATGATACATTGGACAAAATTTTACAGATAGCTTGGAAATTGCCTGCTAGCCCTAGAGAGACCCGTTAGAGGTTGTTTAGTTAGCTATTCTCAGTTGTCTAGAGTTCTATTTATTTAGGGATTACTGTATTTGAGCTTTGAGATGTATTCTGAGTTTGTACCTTAGACACTTAGACTTCTATCTTGTTATCTCTTTCGATTTCATGTTTATCTATCTTCCTTTATGCTCTATCTTAGATGTGATTGAGTTTACATTCTGCTATGTCACCCCATTCGGGAGTATAAACTGTTAGTCTTATACTTTTAGATGCACTGAGCCTAGGACAGCGTTCAACCACCGACACTGCGGCGTAGGCTGGCGTTGTTACTTCTCGTGCCCTAACTCTAGGGTGCGGGTCGTGACATCGTCCCCCGGGCGTGATGCCGTGCGAACCTAAGTTACGATCGCACTAGGCGTAGTCATAAGGTCATCCGAAACACAACATCAAGTTAGAGTACGTAGAGAAATTGATTGACACATTGAAATAGAAGTAGACTTTTTTATTGATAATAAAACTTCATTTACATTGACTTTATTACATTCATTGCCGAGCGGGCTACAACATGACTTCGACTTACAAAACGAACACGATGAGATAGTCGTTCCATACATTACATCCCTTTTTAAAAGCAAAACATACACTTTCCACCTGCTATCGAGGCGAGTCGATCGTCATCTTCTTTTGGACTGAGTGCGGGGTCTTCAAATGGAATTTCAGAACACAAGCCTTCACACCGGACGAGGCTTCAAAGGGTTCACTTAGCCTTGAGTTTCAAGTGCACGCCCTACGTGGTTCGGGTACCTGCATGGAGAGCGAGGATTAGTAATTACACTTGTACTGGTGCATGGCAAATAATTTTCTAAGCTCTCATTTGGTTGAAGAGTTTATATGACTTAGTTCATGAATGTTTTAACCATCCTAATGAATTTCAAGCGAGCAATAAAAGCATAATGTAAATTATGTTGGAACTTGCCCACGGCGGACCGTGCCACGCCTTATGAAACTTACCATGTTCTTCCCTGTCAATTGTTATCATTTACATTCCAAGTGTAACGCTACGTATTTTTGCTCACTGACATCACAACCCATCTTGGACTATAGCTTTGTTAGCCAGGGCCCTTGCAGCGCAAGTAGCGAGCCCCGCTGCAAGTCCCCGCTTAACCCGTGCTCATCCAGCACAGCTATACCATATTTCCTCCTAGGCTGAGTCGGTCCCGTGGCCCCGGTTGTCGCTCGAGAAAACTCTCTCCTTGTCGACAAGTTGCCCAATGACCAAGTTAAGACAATATTTAATTATTAGGTTTAGCCTACATTCTCTTTGAAACTTGATCATTTTACCGTGTTCATGCCCTTGCATTAATTCTTTCATCCGTAACAACACTCGATTTACCTAAGAAGGGTCGAGAAGAGAAGGGTCAGCCACTCATCTTGAGTTTCTTCAGCGAGAGAACTTGTTGGTCGCACTAGACGTCGCCTACGCGATTACCTAAAATCGTACAAGCAACCGATTAGAATACTGCATTATTCAAGAAGTTCGATAGGAAATGCGAGTTCGATGTCACGACCCGCACCCGCTTTCGGACGCGAGAGCGTGAGCAAGCCAGCTACGCATCGAGCGGACTCCAACCCGACTAAATACGTAAACGCTGTCACGGCTATGGCAATGGGCCTAATCATGGCAAGGTAAACTATATCTCAATCCACAATAAGAATAAAATATCAAGAATGAACAAGTATGGGTCGTGGTCTGCAGCCCACTAGCATATATGTCCGATAAGACTCTAGGAAAGTAACAAGTGTCTAAAACTAAATCAGGAAACAAGATATCTCATGATAAGTATGAAAGCACGAGCTATCATAATGCAATATGATACCTGGATCCCACAAGCGTATCATCCCATCCGACATCCAGAACTAATAGCTATCTCCATGCACTCACTAAACCTGAAGAGATCATCAGGTCCTCAGGGGACATAGCAAGATACATAAAAATGCCTATCTAGCAGTTTATCATGCAATAAAGAAAATACAGGAAAAAAATGAGAAAAGACCAATCAGCACGAAAACACGACTATCACGACTGGAGAAAACTACTACGCCAAAACGAACTGCTGGAGAAGAACAAGAGATCACAATATCAAGATGTCAAAGGATAACCAATCGAATACTCAAACCCCGCCCCTAGTGTGGACTCGCAGGTTTGAACAACTACTAGTCCTCATCCATAGTGTGGACTCGCAGGCTAGCATCACCCTCATCCCTAGTGTGGACTCTCAGTGTGAACCATATACTACTAACCCTCGTCCCTGGTGTGGACTCGCAGGCTAGCATCACCCTCGCCCCTATTGTGGACTCGCAGGTGTGAACCATATACTACTAACCTTCGTCCCTGGTGTGGACTCGCATGCTAGCATAACTACTAACCCTCCCCCTAATGTGGACTCGCAGGTTAGCTTAACTACTAACCCTCGCCCCTGATGTGGACTCGCAGGTTAGCTTCAAGATTTTAAGACAAGAGGTAAAGCAGTTCCGTTATGACTTATTCATCCTATGACACGACGCGACTCAGTCCAAGTACAATGATGACACGATATGACCCAATCATGATACACGAGAAACCAATCCAATACGACTACAAAGCTAATTATACCAGGCTATATATACTAGCAGGCATGATATACAAATCACATATAAATAATCGACTAGTAAAACTGTATAATAATATAAATATGCATGTAAATAAACTGTAGAGGGAGGCAAGGTATCTTGCCTGGAGGTTGCACGCAGATCCAACAAAAATCAGTCAACTGCCAAGTCATGAAGTCCAAGTCATCACAACTATCTACGAAAGCTGAAACAGACAATGCCAACAGTCTAAGAATAGTTAAATTAGCTAGGATTGCCTGTCCTTAAGTCAAATTTGGATACAGGGGCAAAACGATAATTTGGGCAAAAACGGTGTTCGCCGTTTGATCCGCTTTGCACCGAAAAGCATGCCAGAGTCAATGGACTCTAAAGTCGTCAAACTACATGTTACGAATTCGTTTTGATGATACGAACCCAACGGTATGTCCAATTTTGGATTCCGAGGGGCCGTGCACAAAATTGCCCGTTGAACCGGACCGTGGGGCCCGCGAAATGGCGATCCGATCAACTGTCTCAGAATCGGACCAAACTTGGCGTACAGGACCAAAAAAATGATATGGTCCTATTGGCGCAAGTTTCGTCTTGATCTGACGAGCGTGCACAAGGTAATTGGAAAATTTGCACAGAGACCGATACGGGAATTTCGATGGATACGCATCAAATTCGTCGCGCACACGCGACCAATTTGAATTCTGTCAAAGCCCACACGTCCACGAAGCCGTTACGCACCTTTCGATGCTTTCGGTTTGCGACCACATCACCCGGATTGGCGGGACGAACGTCGTATCGAAGCATTTTTCAATAAAAATCTAGTTTTTAAAAGTAGTTTTCTCCTAACTTTACAACCAAAGAACTTTACATAATTAACAAAATTAAGTTCTGTAAGTTGGTTACTACTCTCGTATATGTTGTCTTCCACAGTTGGAAATTGGTTTCGAAAACTCCTAGTGTTTGGCGCAAGAACTGTCTTCCAAGTCAAGGTGTTAAACTGTCATATGGTTCGTATTTTAAACAGATTTATTCTCGACTTCGTGTCGATATATCGGATAGATCGGTCCGATACAATACAACCTATTTATAGGTTTTCGAGGGGGGTCACGTAGGCTCTCCGTAACAATTTTTGGTTCACAAAATAATGGAGTATCGAGAGAGGGATCATACCTCGAAGTTGGTCGTTGCAACTGCTATTCCTGCTGCTTCCGCACGCGCGCATGGCTTTTTCGGCCGGCGGCGACGGCCTGTGGCGGCGCGCGGGCCAAGGGAAGGTCGCCCAGGGCTCGTCCAGAGGCAGGGACGCCGTTCGGTTGGATAGAGTTAGGGTTACGACTCGTTCTCTCTCTCTCTCTCGAAGTATATAATATGAACCGAGCTGTGTGTTTCGGTTTCACAGGGGGTCGGGGGTTCCTGGCCTGGGGATGGGATTAGATGGGGTTAACCGGTTTGGGGCTCAGCTCGTGGGGTGGGCTGGGCTCTATTGTTTAGGATTCTCTACTCTATGAAAAGGTATTAATGTATATTCCTATATACCCCCACATATGCATATATGTATATTTATATATTAGCATATATATATATATCTATATATATAATCACTTATGTATTTATATATACGCATATACACATATTTACACCATATAATATATATATATAATATATATATATATATAATATATATATAATATATATATATATATATAAATATATATATATATATACACACATATAAATATATAATATATATTATATATATATATATATATATTATATATATATATAAATATATATATATAAATATATATATATATAATATATATATATATATATATTTATAAATATATATACACACATATAAAAAAAAAAATATAATATATATATATATATATATATATATATATATATTAATAGATATATATATATATTATATATATAATATATATATATATATACACACATATACAATATCTATTTATTTATATACACATACATTTATATATTATATATATTTATATGCATAATACATACATATACTCACGTATATATAACACATTTATACGTATAATTATATATATATAAATATATATAATATATATAATATAAAATATATATATATATATATATATATATTATACATATATATATAATATATATATATATATATATATATATTAGATATATATATTATATATAATATAATATAATATATATATAATATATATATATATATTAATATATATATGTGTGTGTGTATATGCGTATATATATATAAATACATAAGTGATTATATATATATATATATATATATATCTATATATAATATATATATATTATATATGTATATATACATACACATATACAATATCTATTTATTTATATATACACATACATTTATATATATATATTTATATGCATATATACATACACATACTCACGTAAATATATACACATTTATACGTATAATTATATAGTTATATATATATATAATATATTATCACATTTATCTGACAAAATAATATACCAATAAAATATAATATAAATAACACCCATAAAATATACAATAGATAACAAAATTTAATAAACCAATAACGGTGTACATACAATTATATTTACAGTCTAATGATCCGAAAACGATAAGGACACATTATATATTAATTACCCTTGAATATCAACTAATTTTGATATCCTATTTTTATTATAAAATACTTAAAACCTGTATTAGATCATTAAATGGAATACGGCATAATCCTACCAGAAATATATCAACATGAACGTCTGGACGGGTTCGCACGACATTGGCTTGGATTTGACTTAAGTCTAATCTGGACAGGTTTGGTACATCCGGGTTCCCGAAAACTCAATAATATACTAAATAATAATTAAAATCTTCAGTACGGGTCAAGTCACAACTTGGCCTGGTTTCCTAGTTAGGACGTCACTATGGCTTGATCTTCCCTACCATGCTAATACACTAGTCAAGGCACACTACTGCACTACCCGTGCCATGATTCCTAGCCATCTTGTACTCCAATTCTCAACCATGATTGAAATCACTACCGTAAAATTAACTAAGTATTTATTTCTTAATCCTAAATCACCATTTAAATCAAATAATAAATAGAAAAAATAATTCAAATTTTTGGGAAGGGGAGCTACAAATCTACCCACCTTAAAAATAATTTCGTCCTCAAAATTCTAATTTAAAATTATTTCTTAAAATTTAAAGTCTACTGTCACCTTAATTTTCTCTAATTTAATTCCTCAAAAATAGTTTATAACCTCTCCCTAATCATTTTGTAAATACGAAACCTCGAGAACTTCTACCCACCTTTGGTCACACTACTCCTCAAAATACAGGTTACTTAAAACTTATAACCTGCAAACTAGTTGTTAACTTACTACCAACAGCTATCTAGGACATATGGCTCTATAATCCTTATTAGCTATCAGGCAACCAAAAATTAAATACTCAAGCAATATTCTACTGTATCTTAAGAGTTTCTGATCTATTCTAGACAGCACGATCGTTGTCACCCCGAAATAGTATGAGACAAAAATCAAAGGTACGGAAATAAGGAAGTATAATCGAGAGCAAACATGGAGTTTTCAAGGATGTAGAGAATTTCTAGGAAAATTTTCAAGGCAGAGTGGATTGAGATTCCTAAGGGTTTAGTCATAGTCGCAGGCTCGTACCAGTACAGTTACGTAACCGGTACGATATGCTCTGACCTGCATGGGCCACCAAAAAACTTGTCACGATCCGCACCCGCTTTTCGGTACGATATGCTCTGACCTACAGCACTGTTCATCGACTTCCTAACCCGAACCCGAGCGCCTGAGCTCAAACAGAGTATTTTTTTTGAATTTTCGAATTTGAATACAACCAAATCCTAAATCAAATCTTCCCAATTATCTTCCATTATAATCTCTATCAGATTCTCTACCAGATTATATTCAAACCAATCCAAATCTTATTTAAATTCCTTGTAAAATTTAATCCAAAATACTATATAACCTATAGTATCTATTTCTTCTTGCGAAAACCTTCTCCACGCGAACACCAAATTTCCTCAACCCCACGACCCAGGCGAACTTCCCTGGACCTCCGCCACCACTCATTGCCGCATCGCTGAACCGCCGGAGCCGCCTGAACGACGGCAAACCACGCGGGACAGAGGACAGCAGTAACAACCCATGTATGCTACTTCGGCACCTCTTTTCTTCCAACACACACGAGCGTTTTCAATTCCGTAAAGTCCTATGCAAAGGCTGTATGACCCTCTGTTAATTCCCTTGACTAGTTTCAGTAAACGGAAATCTGGTCGTAGTAAAAACTCTGCCAAAGTTTCCGAAAAAAAATTGCTACAACCAATGTTCTGTTTGACAGTTTTGCACCCATATTGGAAGGCATCTATCTGCCCACCCAAATCGATTTTTCATGATCTAATTACACAAACTCGAAGAGGACATATAGGACTTCATAGGCCTTTTTGTAGATTGTGAATTGATAGAATATGTATCGAGAAATCGGTGCGTGAAATTTGAGAAAAACTTAAAAATTCTGTTTTAAAAAAAAAATAAGAAATGGTCGACACGACATACGTTTCGCCAATCCGGGCGATGTGGTCGTGAACCGTAAGCATCAAAAGTTGCGTAACGAATTCGCGGACGTGTGGACTTTGACGGAATTTGAATTGGTCACGTGTGCGCGACGAATTTGACCCGTATCCGTCGAAGAACGTCGTATCGGCCATTTTCGAAATTTCCTAATTAGTTTGTGCACACTCGTCAAACCGTGACGAAACTTGCGCCATTGGACTCGAAATATTTTTTTGGTCCTGTATGCCAAGTTTTGTCCGATTCTAAGAAGGTTGATCAGAACGCCAAAATTGGCGGGCCCGCGACCCGATCCATCGGGCGATTTTGTGCACTGCTCATCGGAATTCAAAATTGGACATATCGTTGGATTTGTCTCCTCAAACCAAATCCGTAGACATGTAGTTTGATGACTTTACAGACCGTAGGTTCTTGCACGTGTTTCAGTGCAAAGCGATTCGAAAGGCGGACATCGTTTTGACCCGAAATTACAATTTTGCCCCTGTTCCGGAATTGGACTTTCGGACAGGCGTTTCCTAGGTATATTTTTTACACCGAAAACATTTTTTATGTTTGTTTCAGCATTCAGGAACGTTTGCGGGAGTTCCACTCTTGTAGCTTCTTCTCACTTGCCGATTTCATCTACTGAATAAAATAAAACCACAGAGGAACACATAGCTAAACATTAAGATAGATAGGTACTCCATCACTAATAATACATGTATCCAAGTTATAATCCCTTCTAATACGTCTCCTATACTCACAATATTACATGCATTTAACCTCTAAGTGGCAGATCAATGCACAGGTTGATACTTCTGAAGCAGGGCAGGTAATTAGTAGGATCGAGTATACAGGAGCTAAGGATGGATTACTCATGTTAAGCAGGACAGTATGGATATGGTGCAATGACTAATGGGAATGCAAGTAGTAGACATGATCAATTTGGTACACCCTAGACTAGTCAAAGCAGCTAAACATATGTGTTTGGACTGAGATTAACTATGAGGCAGTGGCTGAACTGTTTGGGCATGCTAGGGCTATATGTGTGGATTAACACTCAACCTCAGAGGATACCTGAGATGGTGTGTCATAGTGTGGGGCTCGACTGTACCTTCATATTCAGGTACCAGTCTGTACAATGGAAGGGTGTTCACCTATGTAATGGAGTCTAGACTTAGTTGGGACTGCCCCCAATTAATGTACACTCATGTGTACAGTACCCTGATTCCTACCTGTACTCAATGTGATGACATAACATAGGAAATACAAGTTTTAACCTACTACTTTAGCAATACCTAGAATGTATTGGCACTTCATAAGTTGCAGTGTATCAGGGGATACTAAAATGTACAGGACAGATATCCCATGATCTGGACATTGCCTGCCTGTACAAAACCAAAGCCTATACAGTTACTTCCTTTACCTCCCTAACAGGACTCTAGATAGGTCATGTCATATATGAGTCTCCACCTATGGTAATCCTGGTCAGCTTCCTCATTTAGACCTACCCTCTAAGTCTATTTGTTAATACACAAGTCCTTGATACCCTGATACCAATTTACCACTACTAAAATACAACAATTTGGCGACAGACTATTAGCGACGGATCTTATCCGCCGCTAATAGCGATGGACTAGCGACTACCTTGTGACCGACTACCGTCAGAAAGCAATGGATAATTTTTTTTAATTTTTTGGTGTCAAAATGAGTCGCACATCCGTCGCTAATTTGATGATAATTTAGCGACAGATTGATCTCCGTCGCTAATATGTCGCATATTGTGGCGGCAAAAGCTAAAAAAATTGGCGTAATAAATTAGCATCTAACTAGCGACGGACGTTCCGTCGGTAATCTAGTGGGTATTTAGCAACTACCTAACGACAAATATATCCGTCGGTAGTCCGTCGCTAAATACTGTAATCTAACTTAAATTGAACCGACGGGAGGAAATTTTTTATTCCCCCCAAAAAGACTCGCTCTCTTCCCCCCCTCTCTCTCTCTCTCTCCGGTGGCGAGCTCTCTCCGACGGGTCTCTCTCTCCGGCGAAGCTCTCTCCGACGGGTCTCTCTCTCAGGTATGCTCTCTCTCTCTCTCTCTCTCTATATCTCTCTCTTTCTGTTTAGCATAACATATAGGGTTTCGAGTTGGTGGGGGGGTCGGTTGTCGCTGGGGCCGACGAGGTGGGGAGGAGTGGGGGCGGAAGGGAAGGTGTTGAGGGCGGGGGGATAGGGTAGGGCTTACGATTTGGGGCAGGGGTAGGGTTTTGGGTGGGGGGGTCGGTTATCGCGGGGGCCGGCGGTGAGGGGGGGAGGGAGGGGGGCGGGGGTAGGATGGTGTTGGGTGCGGGACGGGGGGCAGGTTAGGGTTTAGGGTTTGCTGTCGGGGGGGTGAGGGGGAGGGGGGTGGGTGTTTGCTGTCGGAGGGGAGGGGGTGGGGTGGGGGTTTGCTGTCGGGGGGGTGGGGGAGGACGAGGGGTGGTTTGCTGTCCGGCGGGGTAGGGAAGGGGGTGGAGGGTATCGGTGGTTTCGGATCAGACCATTCCTATGAGTCTCGGTGGTTTTGAATCGGAGTATCGGATCGGGGGAGGGGTTATAGGTGGTTTCAGATCGGACCAATCCTATGAGTATCGGATCGGGAGAGGGGGTATCGGAATCGATATCTGAATCGGAATCGGTATCGGACCATTCCTATGAGTATTGGATCGGGGGTATCGGTAATATCGGTGGTTTCGGATCGGAGTATCGAATTTTTTTGGTATCGAAAAACAAATAGCTATTAATAAATTATTAATATTAATAATTTATTAAAGTATCGGTCGATACCGATACCGATCGGAGTATCAGACTATTCTTATGAGGATGGTTTAAAGTATCGGCCGATACCGATCCGATACTGCCGATACCGGTACAGTTTGGCATATCCCGCTCCGATACTGACCGATACCGATCCGATACTGATACAGTTTGGCATGTCCCGGTATCGGTATCGGACTATCCCTATGAGTATCGGTATCGGGTGTATCGGTAATATCGGTGGTTTCGGATCGGAGTATCGGATTTTTTGGTATCGAAAAACAAATAGCTATTAGTAAATTATTAATATTAATAATTTATTAAAGTATCGGCTGATACCGATACCGATCGGAGTATCGAACTATTCTTATGAGGATGGTTTAAAGTATCGACCGATACCGATCCGATACTGCCGATACCGATACAGTTTGGCATGTCCCGCTCCGATACTAACCGATACCCGATACCGATCTGATACTGTCCGATTCCAATACAGTTTGGCATGTCCCGGTATCTGTATCGGACTATCCCTATGAGTATCGGCATCGGGGGTATCGGTCATATCGGTGGTTTCGGATCGGAGTATCGGATATTTTGGTATCAAAAAACAAATAGCTATTAATAAATTATTTATAATTTATAAAAGTATCGACCGATACCGATCGGAGTATCGGACTATTCTTATGAGGATGGTTTAAAGTATCGGGCTATTTTTATGTTTAGTTTGTCTTACGATGCAGATTTTCTCATCCAAATCGAGGATGAATCGTTACTTTGTTGATCGTACATGGATATACAAACGGCAATACGAGAGCAGAATTGGTGTGAGTGACGATTTTCAAGCAGGCGTGGAAGTATTTCTTAAGTATGCCATTAGCAAAGCTCAGTACATGGACGGTAACAAAATCAAGTGTCCATGTGTTAATTGTCACAATAGACGTTACAAAGAAGTGGTGACTGTGAGAGATCATTTGACCCGTAAGGATTTCGTACGTGATTACGGCCTGTGGTCATCGTAAGGTGAATTATATTCGAAAAGACAGGCTGCGGAAGCTGCTACTTATGCTTTTGATGATAATGCTGCAATGGATGTCCTCGAAGATGACGGATGTTCTGTTGATTATGGAGACGTGCAGAACCTTGCACGAGATATGGTGTATGTTACGGCAGGGCCTAATTTTGATCCGGAGGATCCTAATCCCGAGGCGAAGGAGTTCTATGATATGTTTCAGGACGCGGATACTCCTCTATATCCTGGTTGTAAGACTTAATCCGTACTGTTAGTGACGATGCGGTTGCTGAACATAAAGTCTAATTTTAACTTGCCATAAGCTTGCTATGATCAGATCACGCAACTAATCAAGGAGGTGTTATCGAAGGAATCAAAAGAGCTCCCAAAAAACTTCACAAGTCAAAGATGGTGGTCCGATAACTGGGACTGGGGTACAAGAAGATAGATTGTTGTCGCAACGGATGCATGTTATACTACAAAGAGAATTGTGTATCAGAAAGTTGCAGCTTCTGTAACACGGATCGTTATAAGCCAGTGCAGGGAAAAGGAAAGTCAACTAGAAAACGACGTCCTTACAAGTATATATATGCATTACTTGTCGATCACGAAGCGCTTGCAGAGGATGTATATGTCTCTGAATACAGCGGAACACATGACATGGCACAGCGAAGAACGCATAAAGGACGAAGGAGAATTGTCACATCCTTCGGATGGAGAGGCATGGAAACATTTTAATTTGTGTCATCCAGATTTTGCTGTAGAGCCTAGAAATGTACGCCTTGCGCTATGTTCTGATGGCTTCGCCCCTTTCGGACAGTCAGGATCTCAATACTCATGCTGGTCGGGTCATTCTTACCCCTTACAATCTGCCACCATGGATGTGTATGAAGACTCCTTATATGTTTTTGACAGCTATCATACCCGGTCCCAAAAATTCGACGAAGAACATCGATATATATTTACAGCCGTTGGTGGATGAGCTGAAACAGCTGTGGGAGATCGGCGTCACGACGTATGATATTTCCAGGAAACAGAACTTTCAGATGAGAGCTTCACTCATGTGGACAATAAATGATTTTCCAGCATACGGTATGCTGTCGGGATGGAGTACGCACGGCAACATGTCTTATCCGATATGTATGGAAAATAGTAAGGCGTTCCGCCTTAGGCATGGAGGAAAAACTTCTTTCTTTGATTGTCACCGTCAATTTTTGCCCGTGAGCCATCCTTGGCGAAAAACAAGAACGTGTTCAGATCTGGAAAACAAGAATTTCTTGATCCTCGTGCCAGATTGTCGGGATACGATATTTGGGAAGTTGTAAAGGAATTGCCCACCGCAATAGAAGATCCATCGAACAATCGTGTCGAGGGGTTCGGACAAAGCTATAACTGGACCAAACAGAGTATTTTCTGGGACTCGCCTCATTGGAAAGATAATCGTATAAGGCATAATCTTGATGTCATGTATATCGAAAAGAATGTGTTCGATAATATCTTCAATACCGTCATGGATATTAAAGGAAAGACGAAGGACAATCCAAAAGGAAGACAAGTCATGGCCGAGATATGCAAACGTCATGATCTAAACTTGATAGAAAGGGGAGCTGGTGGACAATTAACTAAGCCTATAGCACCATATACATTGAGCAAGGAAGATAGATTAATAATCTGCAAGTGGATATCTACTTTAAGATTTTTCGATGGCTATGTGTCGAATTTGTCTAGATGCGTTGATCCCAATGAACGCAAGCTAACAGGAATGAAGAGTCACGACTGCCACGTGTTTATAGAAAGATTAATGTCCATTGCTTTGAGAGAGTTGTTGCCTTCTGTTGTATGGGTTCTGTTGGCCGAGCTGTCTACATTCTTCAGGGATATCTGTTCAACTAAGCTGACGGTGCAACATATGGTACAACTTGAGGAGAAGATTGTCTTAACAATTTACAAGTTAGAGAAAATATTTCCACCGGGCTTTTTCGACCGCATGGAGCATCTACCGATTCATCTACCATACGAAGCCCGTGTCGGTACATCTGTTCATTATCGATGGATGTACCCCTTTGAAAGGTGAATAAAAATCGATATAATTTAAGTAGAATTTTATAATTTATGGTCAATTCTCAAGATAATTTGTCTTTCTAGGTACCTACATCATCTAAAGAAGAAAGTTGGCAACAAGGCTCATATAGAGGCTTCGATATACGAAGTATATCTTATCGAGGAGGTGTCAAACTTCTGCTCCATTTATTTCGATACTCATGTCGAGACAAATCGAAATAGACCTCAAAGGAATGACGAAGATGTTGAGGATGGAGGTATATTCAATTTAAGGGGCAAGCCTATTGGGGCTAGTAAGAAACGGTGGTTGACTGACGATGAGTATGATGCCGCGCACCGATATATATTGTTAAATTGTGACATACAAGAAGTGAGAGATTTGGAGAAGTAAGTGACTACACCTCGTTATAATCTCCAATTTAGTGAAGTAAGTGACTACACTTATTTTTATTCTCTCTAACAGTGTATTTAGAGATAAAGTCAAAATAAGGACACCCGATATTACCGATGAGGGACTTCAAAGAGAGGTTGATTGTACCTTTCCGACCTAGTTTCAAAAATACGTAAGTAACTGAGATAATATGTTATACGGTTACCATAAAATATATGCAAGTAAAACATTTAAAGTATCATTATTTGTTTACAGGCTTTATTGCCTGAAATAACACTCACAAATGAGAGCATTCATTATTTGGCATTGGGACCGGAGAAGCATGTGAAGGCTTGGCCAGGCTATGTCGTTAATGGCTTCAAGTTTAAGGCAACTCAGCATGCTATAAATGTCGAATTTGTCAATGACAACTTCAGTAGTAAGGATTCTGGTGTTTGCATAGGAGGCACCATCTATGACGACGAGCCGGATTTTGACTATTATGGAGTGCTTCGGGATATTATAGATTTACAATATACTGCCCCATATGATATGCATATTGTGATGTTCAAATATGAGTGGTTCGATACGACACCAAATATCGGTTGGAGAATCGATAAACAATTTGGATTCGTCGATATAAATCATCGCAGGAGGTATAGAGGGTCCGATACGTTTGCGATAGCAAGTCAGGCTGTTCAAGTCTACTATACAAGCTACCCAAGGCATCGTAGAGATTGATTTGACTGGTGGGCAGTATGCAAGATTAAATCTAGAAATACATTCAACGTTGGAGACCCAGCATGCCAAGAGGACGAGATCGAAAATCTCCAATACTTGGGACAACAGTCGGATACCATGGATGTTGAAATAGAGGTTGATATACCTCCTGCTGAGGAAAATAGAGGGGAGGAAGAGATTGATATACAAGACTTAGATGTCAACCAGGGGAGAAAGAGGCGTCTTGTCCCAAGTATTGAGACTGAAGAAGAAGAAGAAGAAGAAGAAGAAGAAGAAGAAGAAGAAGAAGAAGAGAAGAAGAAGAAGAAGAAGAACTTGATGAGGATGAGGATACAAATGAAGTCGACGATAAGGATGAGGATGAGAATGAAGACGAGGCCAAGGACGAGGACGATGACGATGATTAAATATCAGTATATTTTAGTTCATGTTTTTGTCGAGGCCGAGGACGAGTTTAAATTAAACTTCTGTATTCTTATTTTAGTTCATATTTTTGTCGTTCGATCATCTACTTATTGTATGATTTTTTTTTACAGATGGCACTCCTAGTCCTACTCCTCTGGCCAGCACTCGTCGTCCTGCTACTAGTATATATATTTTAGTTTAGTTTTATATTCATTTATACTTCTATATTATTAATTATGTTTATGTGTTATATTTACAGGGCATGGTTGCGAGTACTCGTGCTGGTGGTGCTGGCCATGGTCGTGGTGGTGGTGGTGGTCGTGGGCGTGGGCGTGGTGGTAGCAGTCGTAGTCGCCAAACGTATTCCCCGGATGTGACCTCCGATCCCGACCTGGAGAGCCCGTGCAAAAACTCTTCCAACCGTCAATCTACCTCGGTGCTACCGTCATCTTCGTCGAGGCATGTGACTCCATCCGCTAGCGGATCCGTTCCGCCACCGGATGCACCAGCAGATGCATCAGCCGATGCAGCAGCGGACCCAGCAGTTACTGCACGGTGGACCCGTAGTACCCCCGTATTCAGTTTTATCCTGTTACCGGGGAGTACATGCGCAGAACCTCGGATCCTCCGACGCCACCAGAGAGGCCGATGGGCGAGTTCCGACGAGAGGTATGGCCCGTGGGTGAATCGTAAGTAAATTTAAGTTAATTTATTAAATTTTTTTCATTTATTTAAGTCAATAATCCATTCGTTGCTTCTTTATAGATTTTTCCTGTGGTATGTTGCCCGGAATCTATGGTGCATTATCTGAGAAAACTACCATGGCCCCTACCTCAATTTTTCTGAGGTGCCTCAGGACAGGCAGTACGTCTGGCTCGACGAGATGAGGGTATATATCTTTTGGTTAATTATTAATTATTCTTTAATTCATTAATTTTTTAATTACGTAATATTTGAATTTGTGAGTCAGAGGACATTCTGGTGGGCCCTCCATCGCGAGAAGGCGATCCACAGGACCTTCAAAGCCGCCACCGGGAAGAAGATACGGGATGCGGTGTACGACCTTCGTACGGCGCATACGAAGAAGGAATGGATCCGGACGGAGTACTATGAGGAGATGTTGGAGAAGATGGATACTCCACAATACAAGAAAATTCAGAAAAAGCCAAAGCGAATAGACAGGCCGCGGGTCTGCATACGGGGGATCAAGGCCCCACGCACGGACGCGTGCAGATTTGGTGAGATACCGCAAATTTATTCCACTATTTAATTCGGTACTATTAATATACGAAGTTAATTAAATTCTATGTATGCAGGCCCAACAGGCAGTGAAGGAGGGGAGAGAGGCGGAGGCGGTCACCGCTCACGACGTATTCATGCATACGTACAAGAGGCGGAAGGATGGGAGCTTCGTCGACGCGAGGGCCCAGGAGACTGATGTAAGTACTTACGTTTATGAGATTTATTTTAGAAATATAATTATTGTTAACTAAATTAGGTAAACTTAGGATTAAAACTATAACTTAGGAAAACCTAGGATTTAGATTATAACTTAGGAAAACTTATAGTATAAACACATTCATTGGATAGGCTGTGTATCGTGAGGCACACCGTCGGATTGAGCCCCCTGCCGAGGATGTCGGCGAAATGACACCCACCTAGTCGCCCTCTTCTATGGCCGCTCGCTACGACGACGTGTTTATAGAATCCGCCGACGGCTTTAGGAAAGGGCGCCTGTACGGCTTAGGTTCCATGGCAAATTTTTTGCAGACGTCGACTCCGTGATATTCACCGCCTCCGCCTCCTCCCGTAGCCCCCGCAGACGATGTAAGGACGCAGCTTGTGACTCTCGCCATGGCGGTGTCGGATTTGCGGTCGATAGTGTTGGGGCACTATCTGCATCCTTCTTCTGCTCCCGATCCGTCTGCTCCTGGTCTGTCTGCTGCCGCTCCGTCTACTGCTGCTGTCGGTGCTTCGGATCGACCTGGTCCTTCTTCTACTAGACAGATTTCTTTTGACCGCTCTTCTGAGGCCCGCCTGGTACCGGATGCTGCTATCGTGGCGCTCCTTGACATGATGTCGTCAGAGCAGCTACGTTCGCTTCCAGACCATGTCTTTTTCTAAGTACCAGCACATATGGTGGAGCATTATATACGCAGAGCGAAAGCGGCAGAGAGAGCACGAGATGATCCACCTCCTCCTTCTCAGTGATTTTGTTTATATTTTTGGACATTTAGATATTTGGATATGTGTATATTTTGGATATTTTGTTTATGTTTGGATATTTTGCTATGTATGTTGGGATATTGTGTTGGATATTTTATTAGTTATTGTGTTGGATATTTTTTGTATATGTTGGGATATATTGGATGTTTGGAGATATTGTGTTGGCAATATGGATATTTGTAGATATGTTGGATGTCAGATATGTTATATTTGTGTATGGTGAATGCTGGATATGTTATATTACAGAGAATAGTCTATTTTCTGTAAAAAAAATTAAAAATATTGCAGTTAGCGACGGACTCGCGACAGGATAGCGACGGATAATCCGTCGCTAACTGTATGAATTACAGGATAGCGACGGATTATCCGTCGGCCTGGTTCTGGAAAAACACTGAGCGACAGCATCGCGACAGATTTCCCGTCGGCCAGGTTCTGGAAATATGGAAGATATCCAGAAGCATGGCGACGGATGATCCGTCGCTACATCGCTGCTAATTCGATGAGGTATTGCAGTTAGCGACGGACTCGCAACAGTATATCGACGAATAATCCGTCGCTAACTGTACGAATTAGAGGATAGTGACGGATTACCGACGGATTATCTGTCGGACTGGTTCTGGAAAAATACTGAGCGACGGAATGGCGACGGATTTCCCGTCGCTCAGGTTCTGGAAATATGAAAGATATCCAGAAGCCTGTCAACGGATTATCTTTCGCTACTCCGCCGCTAATCCGACGAGGTTAGCAACGGATGAGCGACGGATTAGCGACGGATGTTGCGTATCAGAAACCCTCTGATACGCGTTTAACGACGGTTTAGCGACGGATTGTCCGTCGCTAGTCTTTGCTATATTAAAATTTTAAATTGTCGAAGTTGACGGGAAGCCGTCGGCTAGCCGTCGCTAACTGTTTTGATTTAGCCAAAGGTAATCCGCCGCTAAGTAGTCGCTAAGCGACGGGCTTGTTTTAGCGACGAGGTTATTCCTGACGGATTTTTTCAGCCCGTATCCGTCGGTAATCCGTCAGTAATGTCAATTACCGACGGATTACCGACGGATAGGGCCGTCGCTAAATCGTTGTATTTTAGTAGTGTATCCACTCTGGTTCAAGCCTATACCTAAACACCCATCTACTCTATGACTGTAAGCCACTCCTTACTAACTGTCTGCTGCAAGTGTCAGATACTATCATATACTTTAAACATTATGCCTAAGCCTACTCCAGTACCTAATATCCTGAAGCTTAACCTGTCCCTCGGCATTACCAGGTATCAGAGCCCCATATGAGGTTGCTAACTAGAGCTGGGAACATCACCATGGCCAACTTTTCTACAAGTGAACACTTATACCAAGGACTGAACTAAATCCTACTTATCCCTCGATTTGCTACAAACGCTTATACTCACACAGGCACCTATTATAGGTCTGCTAGTACATAGCCCCAAGTCATGTGCACTCTTGCATTGACTTGGTATCAGTTTGAATATAAAGGGAGTTCACCTATTATTGTCTAATGGTTATCAAAGAGGAGTTCCTGCTTAACATGCCTTCAAAATCCTCATCTGGTTTGTACTAGTCTGTGGCCTTCCTATATACAGGGTAGGTACATGCCTACTACATTCCTATTTGCTAGAGTACAACTCTATGTCTATAGGTCATGTCCTCTAAAGGTACTACCTGGCACAATGTGAAGGACTTGATATATTAATGTAACACTTTGGTACATCAACATAATCTGACACGTGGCCACACACTCATCCCTACATACAGTACCCTCACTTGTTTCCTGTTATACACAGGGCTTCTCTGCTGTCCATGGTTGACATCCACACAAGGCTGCATAAAATTGACTTCTAGGTGCAGACACCTCTCTATCTACGTTCTCATGTGCCTACCTTATTTACCAATATGTAACATGGAACTTGGTACAACCATTTGACCTAACTCAACTTTCGGTTCCTGGGTACAGGGAAACACCCTTCCCATTGGAATCTTCCTATCACCACTACATACATCCAGGACACCTATACTCATATGTGGACTTACACTAGGCTTATACTCTCATGTCAATATCTAAAGGGTATAGGGAAGTCTTCCTGAACATTGAATCAAACACATGGCATACAATAGAAAGGATTGCATATAAGGACAGGGGAGTACCTGAGGTTTCGAAAGCAAGGTTTGGTGATTTCTCAAGCCTTCTCCTTGATTTTCTTGCGACAGGAAAGAATTTGGGTTTCTAGGGTTTGGAGGATGGCAAGGTCGACTGCATCGCTCCTTATATACTCGAATTCAGGATAGAGTCGAATCCCTTCACAGGGATTAAGAGGAATTACTCCCAGTTTGAAGCAAAATCGATCTCAGGATTTGAATTTGGGTTCGGCTTTATCAGTAGCCGTTTAGAATTTGATTTAAACATGGAATTTTGCATTTCAGTCCTTCATATCTGTGATATTTGAGAAAACCCCCTTCCTTCCCTTTTTTATTTACAAAGAAATAATATATATATATATATATATATATACATATATATATATATATATATATATATATATATATATATATATATATATATATATATATTACATATATAATTGATTATTTATTATATATATGCATTAATTAATAATTCAACAAGATATAAAAATATGGGAATTTGGGTCAAGGGCTCACAAATCTACCCTCCTTAAAATAATTTCGTCCTCGAAATTTAAAGATGGACACAAGGGTAGGAATTTATACCTCATGTCTCGAAAAGGTAAGGATAGCGCTCCCGCATCTCGTCTTCCCTCTTCCAAGTGGATTCGTCCGTAGAATGGTGCCTCCATGCGACACGCACAAATGGAATAGTCTGGTTGCGTAGCACTTTCTTCCTGCTGTAACACCCAATTTTCCAGATGAGGGTAATTTTGAAATTTTAAAATTTTGTAATTATAATTATTATTTATTGATAATTATTTCATATTATAATTTTTGGTAATTTTTAATCATTTTTAAACTATTTAAAATTATGACTTGTGATTTTGACATTTTACTATTGTTTTATTTTAATTTCGAGGAATTTGTCACCCCCTGTTTTCAGGAACAGGGGTATTTTTATCATTTTATATTTTTAAAATAATTTTTGAAATTTATTTTATTATTTATGATATTGTTTGGGGGTTATTTGAGTCGGGTTCGAATTTCAGCTCAATCCGACTTGTATCGGGGACCCGGGGTAGTGTTGACTCTAGTGGGACCCACACACTAGTTAGCCATGGCCCACATGATATTAATTTTTGTTAGTGGTTAGTCTAATTATTTATGGATAGGGTTTGATTAGATTAGGGATTTAGAATGACTAATTTAGCCTCAACCATAAACCCTTCTCCTAATATTAATTAAATAGGCTAGAGGGGGGTATTTTAGACTTTGCCAAAATAGGACACATCACCCCATCATGGCCGGCCACCTCTAGAGGGGATAGACAGAAGCCCCTTTGATATTTTCCATTCTTTCCCATTACACTTTCTCTCTCTTGTTCTTCCCCAAATTTCTAGAGAGCAAATCCCTATCATTTCTCCACCAAATCAACCCCTCTTTCCACCAAATCTTTTTCATTTCTTCTCTACTCCATGAAAGGAAGGAGCTAGACAAGTTTGGGAGGATTCGAAGCTCGTTCGTGTCCTTTTGGAATTTCTACGTGTCGGTGTCGCTTCGGGAAGGATTTTCTTCGATTCGATCTACCGGGAGGTATAAATCCCTTCTCCTTTTCATTTTCTCATGCATATAGGTCTATTTTGAACCCATAGGAATAACCTCCATGGTTGTGTCTCCATTTGTGTCCGTTTCGTGTCCTTTTGGAGACTTTTAGGAGTGTCCTAGGTGTAGGCTTGTGTCCTAATGGGAAAACTCCAATTTGGACACATGTGGATTTATTTATATATTGATTTAATGTTGTTCTAACATTTATTCCAGATTTTCTATGTGTTTACAGTTGTGTTTTTCTAAGTATCATATTGTATCATAATATCTAATTTCTAATCTACATATATATGGTGGTATATATATTATTCTCTTTATATATATATATGTATATATATATATATATATATATATATATTATGGCTCATATATATATGTATATATATACTATGGTATATAATATGGTGTGATATTTTGTGTTGGTGGTGGGTATGAGGATTTCGGCCAAGTAGGAAGAATGGTTTGTGTGTGTATGTGTATGAGGTGTTTGAGTGTATGTTTGAGAGAGATTTGAGAGGGGATGAGTGTAGAGTCATAGAGAGTGGAGTATTGGTGTTGAAAGGGGGGACCAACTACTCATAACAGCAGCTATGGCTGTCCCTTGAAACCCCTAAAACATGTCACTAGCTGTCCTACCCCAGCCCATCCATTTGCTTGTAGGCCTCAAAAATGAAAGTCACGCTGAGTTGATCAGAACAAGTCCAACAGTCACGCTGAGTTGATCAGGACAATATTTCAAAATCACGCTGGGAAACAGCTCATCATTTGTCAAAGTGTAATTATGACTGACAGCACGACAGTCGAAGAACGTCTTCTCGTATGCCACGTATGCACAGAACTCGAGAGATCACAGCCGACTATTGCGTGACTTTCGAAATCTTCTTCAGCATGACTCAACCTTCATCAAGTTGGCGTACCAAAAGAGTTTCTTGTCATTTAATGCGACTGACAAAAGCAATCACTGTCAGAGATTTTGTGTCAGTCGAGGCACGCCAAATCAAGACAGCTGGCAGTTCTATCTCAAGTCTGCATGTATTTTGAGCTTTTCCTCAAGTCTGCATGGATTCTGAAGTTTTCTTCCTCAAGTCTGCGTAGATTCTGAAGTTTTCTTCACCAAATCTGCATGGATTCTGAAGCTTCCTGCCCCAAGTTTGCGTGGATTTTGAAGCTTTCTACCCCGAGTCTGCGTGGATTTCGTCTTCAACAAGTCTGCATGGATTTTATTAAATTGGAGTACGTGGCAGCCATGCCACTGATCTCTCGCTTGTGTGTCCTGTAACTTGCACACGACTCATGCATGATTGCCATGTGTCCAACAGTTACAGGCCACGTCCAGTAACTGCTCACAACCGTGCGTATGTTAAATCCTGCATGATTTTCAACTAGGCACAGGCTGTGAAGACAGTTATCCTTTCAGTTATTTTTGACTCTATAAATAGAGTTCTTTTTGTCATTCATTGTACAGATACATAGTTATCTAACTTACTGTCAAAATTTTGAGAGCTTTTCTTCTTCGCATAGTCCAAGGGATAAAGCGATCGTCTTCTAGATCGGATTCCTACAGTTGTAATTTTCCCAGCTACACAATAAATAAAGTGAATTTATTTATGAAAAACAAATTGGCAACTCTGCTGGGGAAAACCATCTCCTTTTCTGAGATGGCAACAACTCAATACGACACTTCGTCAATCGGCTCGACGAAGAAGGTGATGACGATCCAATTTGATCAACTCGCCTATGAAGAAATGCAGCGGACTAAGAGTGGCAAGTCTACTACAGCCTCCATCATCACTGCCAAGTCGAAGGGACACTCTGTCTATATCCCTAAGAATCAGTTGGCAGCCAATGGTGAAGTCTCTGCCACAGTGTCTACTCCTAACACTGGCAAGAACTCTACTGCAAGCACGCACACTCTTGTGCGCTCGAAGATGACAGCAATCAAAGGTCACGCTGACAGTACTGGCTCCTTAGCCAAATCTGTTCCAGCGTGCAATCTCTCATTCAAAAATCACGCTGACAGTAATGGCTCCTTAGCCAAATCTGTTCCAGTGTGTGTCTCCAAAATTAAAAGTCATACTGACAGTACTGGCTCCTTAGCCAAATCTGTTCCAGCGTACAATTTCAACCCCAAAAGTCACGCTGACAGCATTGGTTCCTTAGCCAAGTCTGTTCCAGCGTGTAATTCTAAATCCAAAAGCCACGCTAACAGTACTGGTTCTTTAACTAATTTTGTTTCAGCGTGTATTTCATCTAAGAAGAATAGCTCTTTAGCTATCTCTTCTTCTTTGCCAAGTTCTACTAGAACTGGGGGTGGTCTTCCACACAAAGACCCTTCGAAAAGGAATAACTCTTTAGTTGTTTCTTCTGTTCCTGTAGTTTTTACTTCAGGAACAGCTTTGACTGACAATTTTGTTAGTCAAAGAAAAGGAGATGGTCTTTTGACTTCTCTTCCTTCTGGACATTCTATGTCTCAAAACTTGAATGAGTCTAAGAAGAAACATTCCTTAATGTCTTCTTCTATGACTTCTTCAAATTGGACACAGAATTTGTCCATTAGAGAGGGTTTGTTACCAACTCCTAATCAAGGGGATGGTACTATTCTTCCTTCTCTGCAAATATCCAGATCAATGGAAGGAAAGCTCCAAGTTTCCAAAACTAATGTGTCACCTCCAATTGATCTAAGAGCAAAACTTAATCAAATCCGTTTGGGAAATACTTCTGGTATTAAGAAACCACATCAATCGGAAACAAGGTTAAGAGATCCAGATGTAGAGTATGCTAGAAACTATGTGGCTCATATTAATCACTCTCTGTATAATCAAGAGCCATCAAGACCCAAGAACAGGAAATATACTCCTAGCAATACACAAAGAGTGTTCTCTGATCTACCTCAATCTTCACAAATAGATTTATGGGAACACCTTCAACAGAAGAGAAAGAATAATTCTATGACAATGGACCATGCTGAATATGACTTCCAGCCAAGAGTCATAATTCAATGCAGATGTCAATCAAATGTTCAGGACTATGTTGATCATGAATGTGATTTCCAGCCGAGAGTCACAATGCAATGCAGATGTCAAACAAAACGACAATCTGTCTTCAATCGGATTCAGTGTGAACCTATGCCTGATGAAGATGAGCCTTTGTTTGCTTCTGTCAACATGACCTCTCGGGATGCTGGGGGTAAAGCTGATAGTCCAGATGGAGTATACAGAAACACCAGAGCAAGAGTCCTGGCCTCTAGTCAGAGAACTTTAATTTCTGAAGATAATTCTGAATCCCTTGGAGAATCTAACTTCCCACCTCTTCCTACTGGGGGTAGTTCTCCTATAATTAACTTTGATGCACAAAGCAATGATTCAGAACAAACAACATCCACTAGTTCATCAATAATCCCTCGTATAGTCACGACTTATATGGTTGATGGGAATACTGATGAACCTTCTTCTTCCTTGACTCCTAAAGAACAAAGGATTGCTTCTTTGGAACAGCAAATGAAGTCTATGGCTGATACTATGAAGTCGATGTATGAACTCATGGCAACATAGATGCAAAATCGACAGACTGTACCAGATGCCATACCAATTGACACTGCTATAAGTCCAGTACAAGTTCCTCCAGCAGTACAATCCAATACTCCTGGACCAGCTCAACCAAACCCTAGTCTCTCTGGAGCTGGGGGTAGTGCTTACAATGCTGTTCCTCCTCCCAACTATTCTCTACAAGCTACAACTCCACAATCCTCCGGAGTTGTTAATGAAGAATTGAGGAATCTCAAAACTCAATTCGAGGCATTTAAACAAAAAGATGGTTTACAAAGGTTAGGCATCAAGCAACCTTATCCGATAGAATGGAAGCAAGTATCGTATCCTCCTAAATACAAGCCTCCTACTATCTCATTCTATGATCGAACCACTTCTCCACGTCAGTTTATTAATCACTTTGAAGTGATGACTGATCAGCTGCAACCAAGCGACGCCCTCCTTACTCGGGTGTTTGTTGGATGTCTCAAGGGAACGGCTTATGAATGGTATAGAAGTCTCCCAGATGGGAGCATTACCTCATTTGTCGGTTTCAAACAGATGTTTCTTGAAAGGTTCTATGAAGGGCTCAATGACATGACTATGTCTGCTCTTATTAGAATCAAGCAGAAAAATAATAAAACTACAGAAGAGTACATTGAACAGTTTCGAAGAGAAGCTCTGAAGATGCCTCTTGGAACTCCTGATGCTGTCACCATCGACACATGCAAATCAAACTTGTTGCCAATCATCAGCATGTGGATAGGATCCATCCAATTCTAAGACTGGCCTTCTTTCATAGTTAGTACCAAGGCTGCAGAAATTAGTGCTGAAACTTTCAAAAGTTTAGGAGTGCAGATGACTCCCAAAGAAACAGGTCAAGGTACTAACAATAATGCTAAAAACAATGCTCGCAAAGGAAAAGAAACTCTTGAAGTTAATCTTTAGAGCAAAGATGCATCAACTGTTCAAACTCCTACAACTCAACCACCAAGAACACCTCGCCCTAAAGAAGAATACTCTTTCGATGATGATGATGTCCTTGGTATCTTTGAATGTCTGCTGAAAGGTAATAAGATACAATTACCTGAGATCAAGAAATCTGATGAAGCTGGTAAGACAGATCATCCCAAATACTGCCCATATCATAGAATGCTGGGTCACACAATTCGTACATGTTATGTACTGAAAGGAAAGATCCAAGAAATGATTAAATCTGGAGCTATCTCTCTTACTCTGAAAGAGAAGACTGTCACCTCCAATGTCATCTCTATGCAATTCGGAGATTTCCCTCCTCAACTCCTTGAAAGTGGGATCGTTCCTATTCCCAAGGCAACTCTTAAAATAGTGAATATTCCTCCTCTGCAATCTGAAGGATTAGTGCCAATCACTTTGGAAACTGGAGAAATTATGTGGATTCATCCTGATCTAGTGGCAGATTTTGAATCGCCTTCTCCTCAAAAGAATACTTCTCGAAAGTCCAAGAAGGCTGGAAGGATTAAGTCATGTCAAATGACTTCTCTTGGATCTATCTCTGACACAGAGCCAAAGAGAAAGAAGAAGCACTTGCTGGTGCTACTCGAACGGGGAAACCTTATCTAAAGGATTATTCCAAGAATCCTGAGGATACTCCTGATATCCCTCCAGCTGATAAAGATGCTCCTAATGTTCCTCCTGAAGAAGAATCATCCACTGCACCTGTTCCTTCAACTACCCCAGTCGAACCTGTTTCTTCCAAGCCCACAGCTCTGGAGAAAGGCAAACAACAGGCTCGGTTTGATAAACCAATCAAGAAGTCCCCTCCTCTTGGACTTCAGAAGCCTTATAATTTTGACATTTTAGCTCAGCTTGCTAATACTCCAGCTAGAATGTCCCTCTTTGAACTTTTACGTCTTTCTAAAGAGACTCGGGAGACATTAAGTGAAGCACTTCTTCAAGCTGACTCTTGTCTTGCACAGTTAAAGAAGCCAGATGCAGAACCTGCTACTTGCTTACATTGCAACAGTGTACTGGAGATTATCCCAAATATCACTTTTACACAAGACGACATGCTACTGGAGGATAATCGACATGATCGGCCTCTCTACTACACCGGTTATATCGATACGATGAAGATAGATCGTATCCTTATTGATCCAGGGTCTGCTATAAGCATCATGCCAAAGAGCCTATTGGATGAACTAAAAATCCCTCTTCACAAGCTTTCCAAAACAGTTACTACTATCCTGGGGTTCAATCAAAGTCGAAGCGAGCCTTTGGGAAAGATTCATCTGAAGCTTCAAATAGGTGATTTCAGATCCAAAGTCACTTTCTATGTGATCGAGATCGTGGGATCCTATAATCTTCTTCTTGGGAGGCCCTTTCTTCATGAAAATAATGTGGTGCCTTCTACTCTTCATCAGTATTTTAAATACATTGATAGCAATGGAAGAGTACAAAAAGAAGTTGCTGACATAAATCTCTTCCATGGGGTTGAAGCTTATTTCAATGATTCCCGAATGTACAAAGAAGAGTATACAAGGGTCGTACAAGCTATGGAGAAAGAGGATTCACAAAGTGAGACCTTAATAATTCCTGTTAAAGGTCGAACTACTCAGCAACAATCTTCCAACTCTCTGGAGAAGGTTCTTTCATCATTCCGGTGAGTGGACGAATTTCCCCGTTACCTCAGTCGTTTGCTCAACAGAATGATTA